>PEDP01000356.1:0-27043 GCA_002918395.1 Erysiphe pulchra | reverse complement strand
TGGCGGGTTAGAACTTGGTGAGAGAATTACTGGGCTAATCCTTATATTTTGCTTCTTTCTTTAGTTACTTTTCTTATATTTTCCTTATATTACCATTTTATTTTTTTTTTTTTTTTAATATTCCGCTTACATTTTATGTAAATAACGGGCGCGAACGAGTAGGGCATGCCTGAGGCCATGATCCCGACCGGCTCCGCCGGTCCTGAACCCAACGCGGACATTAGGGCTTTTGCCTAGGACCTTAAATAGATAAATAAATAAATAAATAAACTTATTCCAATTAATGTCTTAACAATTACTTTTTCCACATTAGGTTTATATAATTCCGACATTACGTACAATTACCGAAGAATGAAACATGCCGAACCATTCCACCTGTGAATCGGTTCGCTCTAACCGAAAATAAAAAGGATTCTACGCCCCTTTACAATTTGTAAACTTCCCTCTTTAAATTAATTTCATTTTGATTAATTATCGGCTGCCTGCCCTCCTCTCCCTTTGCGAACCTTTTGAGGATCGGGTTTTTTAGCCTACGTCCAACCCAAAGTATGTTCACTTGCTCCTCAACCCAACCTGAAAAACAAATTCAGTACAAACCCCTACATTTATTTAATAATTATGGAAATTTAAATACTTAGATTCGAAAACGATCAACATAGTACATAATTCAGATTTTTAAATTTTTATCGTGGTTGTTAAGATATTTGTGTCTTGAGATGAGAAATAAATGCAGAGTGTAGCCAATTTTTCTCAAGGCATCGCTCAACTCAACACTTAATCAACAATAAATTACTAGCTATTTTTGTGGCCTTATACTAAAAATCAAATTTTAAAAAAGAAATCACTCAATATACTGCTCAAGGGTTAAATTTTACAGTCTTCAGAATCATAGCTGAGCTGTGGCATAACATTGATACACATCTTGCTGTAGCTATGGAAAGCTACAAGGAGTGGAAATTTGGAGCCAATTAGGCTATTCTAGCTAGTGTGCTTTAGTGAGTTTTTAGGGATCTGTGGTATTGTATTTAAAAAGGGGCTAAATCAAACCCTAGAATAATTAATAATTGCACAGATTTTACTTTTGAAAAAAAAATCAAGATTCTTTGCTAGTCGTTGTATTTTGGTAGCAGTATAAAAATCCCGAGCAGCCCAGAGGCAAGACGGCCGATAATTAGTTGTGAAAAAAATTTAAAAAATCAACACGATCGTACCGATTGTTAAAGACAAATCTCACGCGTCTAGCAGGTAAGAAAAAAACCCACGTTACTACTATCTCGAGCCGTAAAACAGGTTAAAAAGTAAATCTTTTGCCCTCTAGTTCTGTTCAAAGACATGGAACAAAGTCGCGCCAAATTGCCATTCTGAGTGCACGATTAGTTCAGAACTTTCATTTTTTTCCCACCATGCACACATGCACACATGCATATTTTAGCTTACTTACCTGTTTTACGGCTGGAGAAAGTACTGTCGGAACACTACCGACGGTCAACTCACAAGCTTGTGAGGGTGTAATTAAAGTATTCAATTCTACGTTCTATCCTCTATGCTACAGTTGGCGCGCGGGATTATTTACAAGTAAACAAGCATTACATAAGCAAATATAGTGAGCATATAGTACCATAATAACCCAATTCACACAAGTACCTCTGAGCTAAAGACGCGTCTATCTTTTCTGTAGGTGCCTGCCTGCAAATAACGCGTTAGCATTACTTGCAGGCAAAGAAAACAATTTTTGACTTTGAAACCGTAAAGTGCCCTCGAAATTCGATTCACGTGACATCAAGAATGATTAAAATTAGCGTCGTTAGTTTTACAGGTTAGTTGTAATTAAGTGAAGACTAATTTATTGTTATACACTGAATTATTCAGCGCAGCGTGTCTCGATATGTACTTTCCTTTGAACAATCAGTCTTACATCAGATTTTAACTTATTCATCTGAGGAATTTCTATCTTATCAATGCATTTTAAAATAGATCAAAAACGGTTTTGAGGATCAAGAGAATTTTAGTTGATAAAGATTATCAGATACACTCTTTGGAATCTCAATTAGAAAAGGCTAGACCTAGAAAACGTTGGAAAGTCAAATTGGAAGTTTGCTGATATTTCTGGAATACGAGAGGCTCATATACGGACTCTGTAAATAGGGATATGGATGGATAAAAATGTGTCTTATCTGATATTACTCAGAATTTTACATAAATCAAGTTGGTCATGTGATAACATAAATTCGAACTTGGGTTGCCCTCACTAATTATGGTGTTCCAAATGGGGGCGCATTCCGATTGTGAGCGGACTCATACCTTTTGTCCCACCTTTAAGATAAACCACGCTTGGGTTTAGAGTGATAATTTACTTTTATATCCAGGCGATGTTCGGATTTTATTGAGATGGATTCAGAAGAACGATATGGAGTAAAATATAACTTCTTGTTTATCATTCCTTTTCTGATCTACTATCTATATTCTATATTTTGGGTCTACAACAGTACTATTAAATATCATTTTTGCCAGTCCGATTTACCTTCCGTATAAACTCTTGCAATTTATAATATCCGTTTTAAATAAATTTTCAAATCCGACGGTACTAGCAAAGACATCCTCATACAAGTGATATGACGCCATATTTTGCAAGGTTGACTTCTCAGAGTTTAAAAGTCATCACTTCGCTAACAATGTAGGAAGGATAAAAATCATAGGCCAAAAGAGTATTCTTTAACCAATTATTTTTTTGAACTTTGCATCTGGGGTTGCAGAATTTCATTTTTGTGTTCGATTTGAGTATTATCTTATTTTTATTTTAAAAGATCATGTGCTCTTTTCTGAAACGCCTCAATCATTATTTTAGCAACTTTAGGTGTGTAGCCCTCACTCATCAACATATAAAGTGGGTTTAGGAACTTAAATTCAATGTTCAGATTGACTTGTGTTTGACGATTTAGATACTGTTGCTGAAAATTCGTTTTAGAATTTGTGATGGTATTGCCGTTCTGACAAGGTTTTAAAGTCCATGTTGTTCTAAGATATTGGAAAATATTATCAGATTTCTCATTTGAATGTATATGAGGAGAACGACGCAGGAGCTCATTGTTGGTTAGAGAGGTCTCTACATCACCTGAAAGGGCTTCTACTATAGATTCTGGTATACAATAAATCCTTGATGTAAAACTTTCTTCAATTGCAAACCATCCAGTCGTCAAATCGGCTTGGGCTGGCCATCTGATGCCATTTTTATCAGGTAAATATCGCTTTGTTACTTTTGAATATTTACAAAACGGGACAAAAGTAGAGTAATTATCAATATCCACAATCAGGTTGTATAGCTTTGTGGAATCGTATGGTAGTATGCTTGTAGCTGAGTAGTTTTGTGCTTTATTATCATTCCTAAATAAATTCGATATATCTCTTCGGGTCTGAGGCTTTAAACTTAAGGATCGAAACGAACGATTGATTCTTGTTCCTAAAATCATTTGAGTTGATGAAGTTAGCAATTTAAGCCCGATTGAAATGTTTGATTTTTAGTTTTTGGATATCGCTTAGCGTACCTATCAATTGGTCTAATCCCACACTCAAGTATTTAAATAGAACTTGTCCCACACCATTCTCATAATCATGACAGACCTAAAGTCATCAAAACCACAAGACAAAAACTTAGATCCTGATGGTACAAATCTTACGCTTGAAAAATCTAAAAAGAGCGAACCTTTTCAGTTTGGATGCCGTTTATTGAAGAATGAAGATGAAGTTTTTAGGTATAACGCTTGGGACCACGTAGAAACTGATTCTGTCTACAAGCAGTATGCAGAACTACAATATTCAAAGCAAAGAGAAGAACCTGTCTCGGATTTTGACAAAAGTAAGTAACTATTTTTAAAATTAAGATCTTCTTACTATTTTATCTGATGATTTGAAAAAAATGCATAGTTCATCTGAGATTTAACCCATGAACGAGAAAATTCCAATTTGTCTTTCGCTCCTATCTGATTAACCAAACTATCAATTTTATTTCTAGAGAAAGCTTAAATACCGTAGAATTTGCTAACTGAAATTAATAGTTAGATTCAATTCCGATCCTGCCAAGTGGTGGAATAATTTCTATAAAAATAATATGGGAAACTTTTTTAAAGATAGAAAATGGTTACAGCAAGAGTTTCCTATCCTCTCCAGCGCCACGCAGAAAGATGCAGGTCCCATTACTATACTTGAAATCGGTGCCGGCGCTGGAAATACAGCTTTCCCTATCTTAGCTATAAATCAGAATCCAGAACTCAAGATTCATGCCTGCGACTTTTCTAAAAAAGCTGTAGAAGTGATGCGTGAAAATGAAGCATATGGTTGTAACAATATGCAGGCCGATGTCTGGGATATCACTAGTGAATCATTACCACCAGGACTAGATAATCAAAGTGTTAACATTGCAATATTAATATTTACCTTTTCAGCTCTTTCTCCATCACAGTGGAAACAAGCCGTGAACAATGTTTATAAAATTTTGAAACCCGGTGGTGTGGTTCTCTTTCGCGACTACGGACGAGGAGACCTTGCCCAAGTGCGTTTTAAGAAAGGACGCTACTTGGAAGAAAATTTTTATGTTAGAGGAGATGGAACTCGGGTTTATTTCTTTGAGAAAGAAGAACTGGCTCAAATATGGACCAAAGATTATAGCTCATCAAATATGACTGGGAATGATTTGGTTAAGGTCTCAAATAACTTCGATATCATTGACATTGGAATTGACCGACGTTTACTTATAAACAGAGCCAAACAACTTAAAATGTACAGATGTTGGATTCAGGCCTCGTTTCGAAAACCAATAATTTAATCAGACGTGAACAAAAATCCCCCGTAAAGGAAAAGACCAATCTCATGTGAGAAAAGCTGCTTTCAAGTCCATTAGATTTTTTTTTTCGTAAACGATTCCCAAAATTAATCATTAAGTCAAGGTAATCGAGTGCGATCAACCACCTACCGACAATTTTTGCTTAGATTGTGCAGCTTAACTGATTTTTATGTGCTCAAGAAATCGTTAAAAAAGATGATTCTATCACATATGTAAACATTAAAATATGTGTAAGATTACCTTATGATGCCAGTGCACACATGGCCGGAAGACTCCTACGTTAAGTGGTTGCATTAAATATGTTAGATGGCTTAGTAACTGATAAGGTCGGATTTTACTTTCACATACAAGCTGTGGGAATTGGAGATTACTATAGCTACGGTGACCATCGACTCAACGTAAGTAGAGTAGTCTATAGTCTATACTATGGCCAGGTATTTTGTGGAATTTTCCAAGAAGGCAACACCAAGTTCATCAATAGTATAGCCTTTGTCCGATAGTGGAATCAATATTCTGGCTAGACAAATCATTATCATAGCAACCCTCCATGTGATGCTTACCTTGTATCATGATTGTAGGAAGAATAAAATAGACAGAAGCTTAGATTGACTCGATTGTGATGTTCTTGCGATTGTATGGACTACTCGTATAGACCTATTTATGTATAAGGGCGCTATGTCAGTCCAGAAAGATAAATCTTCTACACCATTTCGGTATTAATTTGCCATTTTTTTGCTTCCTCAATGCTCGTTTGAACGACAATTATTCCAGAAAAGTGACGATGAGTGGCTATCTCTATGTGCTCTGTTCCAAATTTGCTATCAGAGTCTATGCTCTTTACTAGCAAGTTAGCTAGTCGGTACCCTAACTGTTTTGTTTTACCGTTGGAAAGCTAGCCCCATCCTGTAACATCTTTTCACCTAGTTGAACATAAGCGTCACTGTCACATAGCATCTCTGGGAGAATTTTTCGAATATCATATTTTTCAGATAGTCAGTCCTTTTTTTTTTATTGTGTTACTTGAGTCCTAGACTATCTAACACATGTAGGTTCTCTCTGCCTACAGGCCAGATGTACCTATACCTCGGGTAGTATACACCTTCCTATGCCTCCTCCACGGCCTCTGTCCATCAATAATTACCCCACAAGCCTTCATTCGAGTACAGACTTAGAGGAGCCGTTAGCCCATCATTATCCTTCCTATCCATTCAACCAAACAATGACCATTTGCGGGTGTGTCGCTGCCGGGAAAAATCCTCCAAAAAACCACTACCACTACCGACATTAGAACTAAATCTGAAGACATAGCTACCCTTCTGAAGCGTTCGGAGAGGCCGTCCAGCAGGGCGCAGCAGGCCTATGTGCACCTAAGAGAGTCATTCTGTCCTTCCTAGCCTCCTCTTATCACTGATTAATTTGAGCCTCGGGACAAATCAATAACCGCGACAAGATGTCAGAAAAGCCTTGATCCAGAATGATAACCGTGAAGTAGCCTAGCCTAACCATACGATACCGTTACGGACTTGGGGATGTCGAGTGACTCATTTGATAGTTGGTCCTCCTGGCTAGTAATGTCGAGTTGAAGAATGTTTTGTGTCGGAATTTTTAACTTTAAATCTGCCGGTGACGAGGACAGACGGGTTTTGGACTTTGCTGTCCATGAGTTTAATATTCACTCGACGTAGATAGCATATGTTGAAGTATGACGGGGGCTTCCCTGACTATCATTATAGCGTTTTGTACCGCAAAAATTCCTCCTCTTACCCGGGGTCACTGTTATGACCATTCCGGTTTGAGGTTAGCGGAGCGCTTTCTTCGAGAATGAGAAGGAGAAACTCAGCTCGAAGTTGAGAAAGGGATGTGATTCAATCTTGGCTCTACAACTCTTTTCACAGAGCTGTAGGTTCTTAGGGGACACCACGTACAGTTGTTGAGTCGTCAACCCCCAGATAGTCCTATTAATCGCTGTGTAAATCTCCTCTGTCTGTTATTGAGTAGTGAGATTGCTGATCTGAGGCCTGCTTCTTTAACCATAATACCTATTGGAGTAGAAGAAACATATCCCGTTATAGCCCGAGCCTGTGTACTACAGCTACTTGGAATTTTCAAGCCAATCCTGAAGCTAGTCCTTTACTAAATACAATCCATCATAACCAGCCTTCCGCCTTGCGAGCTTTCTGAAAATTAACATATTTGTGAGCCTGAAAACTCAACGTAGTGTCTAACCAGACACACAGCCATCGCACAGCTTCTTTGTTGAATTCAAACGAATGGTCATTGATCTTGATATTAGCGTTGAAAACTTGAGGTTTTTCTTATCACCTTCAGGTAAATGTCACTGTTTCTGTCTTTTTATGGTCAAACTGCGAAGCTCCAATCGCTCGCTTTCTCTCCTACTGGCTCAATTCTACTAGTTAGGTCTAAAAAAGTCCACAATAAATCCGCCATCATCTGCGAAACAAGTGGCCATTCATCCTTCTACACACTGTTCTACGTTGTCAAAAACGCCACACCGATATATAGTGAAGTGTTATGTGTTATGGTGAGACTGGCGATGCTTTTAGAGCTCCTGTCATTTTCAAACCTTCTCCCTACACGTTTCATCAATCACAAATTGCATTCTTTAATCTATTAGGAACATCAGTACCCATCCTGTACATCCGTAATAGTAAGCTATTGTGGCTCGCATGATTGAAGATGCCTTTAACATCCATGAGCAGCAAGGCTGCAATATTTTCCCTTTTCCTCCCTTTTTCCACTCTTGGTACTACTCTAGCAACTGCATGAATATAGCTTCGCTGTTTCCGACTCCCTATTCGACCTTGATCAAGAATCCCACTCCTCTGACACCAGTTTGAGACGACGATTTCTACAGCCACTTACTCTTTGTAGTTTAATAAATTAATGATTCTGCAGGATTTGACTTGCGTGTAGTTTGCTTTATTGGACTTTCGAATAAGAATTCCTTTCGCTCTTCGCTAAGCATGTAGGTGTTAGATAGCCTTGTCGTATAAACTATCTTGTCAAGGTAGTTAGCCGTTCTGAATCCCAATTCCACAAGAGAAGTATAGCTCCAAAGTTGAGTCTATCTGGCCGTGGTGCTCTATGTACTGCCTCGGTTGTAAACTCTAGGTAAGCAACCCCCATCCTCTCGTTCGGCATTTCTTTCATGGATCAGTCATCAATGGAAGTTACAAGTTACATGGGTATGACATATTAAGTGGGTCAAAATAGGAAGTAAAGAGTAAAGTACAGGGGTAGGGATCAGTTAATTTTAACAAATGATTTAGAAAATTTAAAGAAAGGAATGAGATAAGTACCCAGGATGGAACTTAACTTCAATGATAATTTGGATTTTGCCCATCCAAATTTTACGATACTAAATCTTGCCCCCGATAAAGAGGCACATTTTCCGCTTCTAGTTGGCCTCACTGCCAATTTACAAAAGATAACTGTAGTTCAGCTCGGACACACCTCATGCACAGAAACCTCAGTGGGTGTGAGTTTTTGTCCCTAAGCTTCCATTCACACGTCTTCTTACTTTAGTCATTCTCTCTCTTCGTGGAGACCATTAATACCATAAATACGTACTTCCATACACATACCTGACATTCCTTATTCTTCGTTTGTGAAGACCACTAGTATTAAATTAAATTCCCTTACACTTACCCACATCACATCACACCACTCACTCTTCCATAGAGAAGACTCTCCCAAAAACGTTTGAATCTTATCTTTCTTTCCTCGTTTCGTACCCTGCGGAACACACATCTAGCTATATCCTTGAGAATTTCCTAGTTATCTTCAGATGGACAAGGAAATAGTGTTTCGCGCAGCATCTTCTCTTTTACCTCAATTGTTGCAGTTATTTGGCCAGTCTCATTTTTTTAATAGTCTACTCTTTCGAGTAACCTAGAGCAGTCCAGTATTTTTTTGTTTTCCCTGTCTCGTTTCTGTCACAGGGTTTCCAAAATTTCTGGATTTGGATCAGTTGGAAACAGTTCGTATATATTTCTTCTTCATCTTGAATCCAATCTTCAAAACACTTATCTCAAGTTTCTCTGATTTTTCGTTTATATGGGTTTCTTAGTTTTTTGTTTTCTTTTTTAAGGTAACTTGTCCTAGCTGAAACTGGCGTCTAGCTACCTTAAGAATGGATCTCGTTTCGGAATTATCATTGAACCACAATCTCTTTGATCTGATACAAACTCTAAATTGCTTAAAACTTCGGTAGAGTAACTCTGAGAGTGTTTCTGTTATCCACTGGACCTATTTTTCTAAATCAGTTATGCTATTGTTGTAGTCCATTACTGGCCTATTTTGTACCCTAATATCCTACTCTTTCCTAGCTGTCTACTCCTGGTCATTTGTGAATTCCTTTAATGCTCACCCAGTAATCTCCGAACACGTTTGAGCTAGAATTAGTTGCTTGCTTAGATATTCAAGGTCAAGGTTAGGTTGATAACTTGTGGTCTGATGGTGTAGCGTAGTATGGGTCAATTTTCCAAGCAGGTAGATGTCCTTTATCAGATGTTGTTATTGTAAGATCAATGTTTGAGTATCCCTACATCTACTTTGGTCTAGTGGGTGGGAATTATTATGTCATCGTTAATCAATTATTGTTTCTAAGTGATCATCCCTAATTCTTCTTCGACAATAAGGCTACGCGCATTGAAATCACCTACTAGTATTGCACGTTTTTCAACAATCTTCAAGACAAAGATCTTTTATTGCTTGTCTATTTATATCCTTTCCATTAAAATTCCTCTCCAACACAATTATCGTATACACTAATAATTTTCATTTTTCTACTTTTATTTCCCTCTATATTCAGCTTCCAAATATCTATCACTTAAATATATGGATAATGAACAAGGTCTCAGTCGATAAATTCACGATACTAGTTGAACCAATTGCTAACGACTCAGGGAGTATGAGTTTTAGTACGCCGATAATCAATAGGCTTTGCGCGTCGCTCAAGGATATTAAACCTCTGGCTCTTAAACAATCTCCTAAACCATGTAATGGAATATGGCTCTTGTGGTGGTGTACATAATTATCGAATACATGCCACGGCCTGGAATATTACTTCCTCTGTGCATGGAAGCCCCCATTTTCATCGATCTTCGATGTAGCTAGAGAAATTACATTCATTAGCGGACGATAGCATCTTATTATTATCTCTATTTCTGAGTAAAGAGGTAAGTGATTTGTGTTTTGCTGTGCGCCGTTGGAGTCCAGCTCGATCAACGGCAAAAACACGGGCAATTTTGCGTTGAGATTATTTTTTGCAAATAAATACTGGCACTACTCATATATAGAATCATTAGAACAAAAAATGGAAGATACAAACGGTGACCTTGAAGTGCGAGTATTTGAATTTGTTGTGACATCTTAAAGTGCTTTTGATCAGTAAATACAAGGTGATTTTATATTTTCTGTGGCTCACTTGATGTGCCTGACCCTAAGCGGAGATAAATTTTTCAATCATTCAAATGGTTCTACTATTATTGTCTTTTCTACTTTTGAAACTTTAAAATTTAACACTAATTTATCTCCATCATATGTAAAATTAGAAAAAAAATTGGTCGGTCATTCGTGCTATCGACAGAATAAGGGGTAATTCGAATTTTTTGGGTCAAAGAAATAGAAGCATTCTTTTGCCCTAATTGAATGTAGAAACTAAAATATCTCCACATGTCAGCATTTATAATAAATTGTGGTCATGTAGCTGAGTCTTTGCTCGTTATTATTGGTTTTTGATTTGTTAATCATATCCTGTATTGTAATTTGTCTACCGTTTTAACTCGCCAGCTTGGATTATAGCCTACTAGGGATTGAACGTAGGCGAGAAAGTGGCAGCTTTTGCGTCTTACATCGGTGTAATTAGCAATGCAAGATATACCACCAATATAAGAGACGACAGAAACAGGAAAGAAATTATTTGTGAGAAAGGTTGCAATTTCTCTGAAGTAAACAGAGGAGTCAAAAACCGGCTACTCAAATATGTTTCATTCCTTTCCGGCTAGTACCAAGACTAATACCCGAGATAGAACTCGACCAGTTAGGCAAATACGTTTTGACACTATTCAGTGGATAACAGAAAGGTTGTTCCAGCAAACATTTCTTGACAAGGTATGGTCCCATGGCGGGACTAATTGTCGGAGGTCAGCATGTAGGGTGATAAGCAGGACAATTTTTGACTGATTTCGTCCGGAGTCTCTTTTTCCTGAATTAGTAAACTTCCCGCTTGGATGTTCCACCGGGTTACATGTTACATGTAACGGGAGGAACGCCCCGGGTAAATTTAAGGAAAAGGAATATGGGACAATAAACCCAGCTAAGTATAATGCGTTCATTTTGTCGCAAGAACAAAGCCTAGATTAGTATGAGCGGTCACAGGGGAGGATTCTTTGGTATCATCATGAAAACGCATCTTACCATCCATCTAGGCTTACTCAGAGCAGCTTACGTCGTTGTAAGATTAAGACGATCGTTTGGTTTCCTTACTCTCCAGGCTTGAACTTAATTGACCATGTCTGAGCAAAAAATGAAGACATACATCCATGACCATTTTTCTGACGGGTTTCAACACAAGGGAGGTGGGATTTGATGAGCTCGGCGGTTAATACAAAGGGTCTGGAATGCAGTATCTAATAAGTTTATTTCTGGTTTATACGCATCTTTGAGTGATCGCTGCCAAGCTGTGATTGATGCCAGAGGAGACTCGACTAAGTACTTGTGTACCAAGGTATTAATGTAATTGTGTAGTAACTCATGCTTCTGCCTATCGCTCCTTCAACGTTCATGATTTTTTATGTAGTTTTTATATCTATTTCTGCTTGCATCTCAAATTAGTCTCGTAATTTTATCCTTCGTTTCATTCAATTTCTCTTTTTTCTTTCTGTATTTTTCTTTTGATATTTTTAAATAACACATTTTTTTTTATTTTCTAAGTGATTTGAGCTGCTAATTTTTGGTTGCCTTATTATGGTGTATCTGAAAATCCTCTTCCCTCCGACAGCCTGTGTTTATATCTCTAGGACTCAACCATACATAATACCAGCTCATGAGGTACTCGTTGTTTTTTTTATGGTTAGAAGGAATAGAGGACAAGTCTTTGTTATCAAAAGTGTACGAGTACGAGCGTCTTCATCAAATACTCCACAAGACCATAGCGTTGATTTAAAGCGTATTCTTTTGACAGGAAGATCGAAATATTAAAGTCCTAAGCCTTCTCAGTAAGATTTGAAATGGGCTTAGGCTTTCTGATTTAGTACACATGTAAGGAGGATATGATATCGGATTTATAATCTCGAGCGCAAACCAATTGGTAGTATCTTGATTGACTAATGTACTTATCAAAGTGACATTCACATCATATGTGAAAATGCGAAGATGGAATAAATAAAGAAGAAAATATGTTATTGGAGAAAGTAATCTCTTAACACTTTGCGGCATTTTGTCCTTCCCCAGCATTTGACTAAATTTAATTTAAGCCAATCAGCGGAGCTTACAATTTTGTAATTTACAACTCAGCTTATCTCTCATCTCATCTCACGGCAACTAATATACTTAAGCTCAGATATGTGGCTGACCAGGATGGAAAGGTCTTTTTACCCAATCTTGGCGATGTAAATATGATATTGCGACTGTGGATAACAAATAATGTTTTTTCGAAGAAAATTTCCCCGAGGAAGTAAGCGAGAATGAGTTACATTCACATGAACTTGAATAGGGAGGAAATGGAAGTATTTCAACGTTCAATTTCCAGAGACCTCATTTTTTTTTTCTCATGCAGTTGATGATCGAACCTTTTAGCCATGTCTAGTGTCACCTCCGAATGCAAAGAGGCTCTGCATGCTGCAGACTTGTTGATCTTCATTGTGATCCATGTTCGGCAAATTATCCGAATACGAAAGAAGAAAATTAATTTTATGCACCTCAAAAATTTCGGTACATGGGTGACAAATTTTAGCGTTAAAATAAATTTACTAACCACGGTTAATCCGTATCTAGATCCATTTATATCGGCGAGTTATACCGATAGCCCCCTGCGTCGCTCCCTTTTGTGGATCCTTTCCCAAAACGTAGGTGGTGTTGGTGTTTAACTTAAATACTATAAAGAGATTATCATTTTTACTTCACTTTCAATGAACCCTGTTGAGATGATAGATAAATATGTAAATCTTATTTATGTTACCTGGTCAACAACCCAATATTTAGAACCATGAACTTATGATACTAACAATATTGAACAATGTTTATTTACACTTTCTTTTTAGCTCTGCAAAATCAATTAGTACTATATCCAACAAAAGAGTTTTTGCTGCTATAGATTTTCATCTTATCAATATTCCATAACTATGTCAGACATTCAACCTCTGTCACTGCCCGCCGAAGCTCATCTTGCCAACAGCATACTAAACAGGCTGGGTACCTATTCAAATAGCAAAAAATGGATAGGTTCAATGGCTACCTAATACGTCTAAATGTTCAATAAAGTCTGAATCAAAATATTTAGTCAATGATACTTCTCAACAACGGCATAAGAAGTACTCATAGAATTGGTATTATTCTTTTCAAACTTCTGATCAGGATGTATGGTCTCACTGAAAGAAACAAAGGGTATTGATAGTGTAAAACGGAAAAGATATAAACTTGAGTATCTTTTCTTTTTTTGATTGAAAAGTCTATCCATCAAAGGTTCTATCGTAGGTCTATATATACATAAAATCATCATTACCATTCTCTCATCATATGATCTCATACTATCAATCTATCTTTCTACTCGCAGCCTCGTTTCAACACCTCATTAACCCTGAATATTATTCGGACAGCTTCCGAGTTATTATAACACTAATAGTGCGTCATAAGTAGTAGTTGTTGAGTATATATCGGTAGTCCCGAGAACATAGAACATTGAAGTTTTATCGCGTAGCTAAGGTTTATATGACGTTTTACTATTTTTAACGTAGGCGAACTTTTAAGCGAGTGACTTTGAGTAAGCCCTGCAATATTCGGTTAACAGATAGTCAGTGGACTTTTTGTCATAGGCATCCTGAATTTTCAGTAATATATAATCACGAAGTAAGTAAAATCTAACAGCTCCTCTCTTATTGAAAATCGTCGCCTAGATTCAGATAAACAAACACGTGTTCGAGAATTACTCTCAACTAGAGTCCAGCCTAAACAGATATGTTGAATCCTCAGAGAAGAGGAGCCAACTATATCCGCTTCTCATAGGGATATTTGTAGCATTAAGGCTAGGCTGTACAGGAAAGACGGGGCCAATTTAATTCTCGAGCCTAAATCACTATCATGGCGCAAGAACAGACAAAAGTTCAATTGTTATTCAGGCTAATTATCAATAGTTGTGACGCCAATCAATTTTATCTATTTTGACGCTTCAATCGATTAACTCCCGGCTACCATACACAAGCTTTTCACCAGTCGATACTTGATCACGTCTCTTGGACAAGAAGGAGAATTGAACAAGCTGATCAATGAGAGAGCGCACGATTAAGCTCGGCAGCTTTAAGCTACATCCTGAGCCGAATTGAGCAGATTCAAGTTCAATAAGGACAACTTAGTCTTTACACTTCTAACGGACATTATAGGCAGTTATGCAGAGGATCCACATCAACAAGTCACATTAGAAGCAACCTCCATCAAGGATTTGAAAAATTGATTTTTTTAATAGGTGAGAATATGAGATTTTTTGTAGAATTTAGCCAGGTTATGTTATTTATCATGGAAATTTCCTTCAAGTAATCGAATTCGAAGTCCAATACAATAAGAATTTTAAAAAAATTCAAATGTAAATGGACGTTTTCTCTATAAACCATCAGTAATATAAGGTGACTAATTTACGCTGGCCCCGAGTCCAAGAGAGAAAATTAACTGTAAAATTCAATTGCTTTAGATTCGTTGAATGCTGTATTACTTCCTCTCACAGGTGTGAAGTGTGCATCTTGCTGTGAAAGGTAGCACGTAGGTAAACTATATATGCGGACGGAACGATCAGTGATCTAAAACGTTCAATGGTGGTTATTTTATTACCGTAAAAGCCATATTTTATGATGATTGGCCATTTTTTTCAGGCTACCCCATGTCGATTAACCCATGTTGCATTTTTTTTACAGATGTTTTGATATCATTGTCATGGAGATAAGTCCCGTAACTAACTTAATTTTATTTCTTTAATCCTTAGTAGAAGTTATCAAAAGTATCAATTTTTTCGGTATTTCTTTATTAATCTTGTTAATTATTTAAATATGATGTTGGCCTCAAACAGTGAAGTTGGTCATACAACTATGAAGCAAATTCATTTTAATATGTACATACGCTTGAAGTAATTCTAATCTATCATTTTTAACTATAAAGTAATCTGATTTGGTAGATTTCTTAATTCTCGATTTAATTCTAAACCTACACTTGAAGAAAGTTTAGAAGCACAGGCAGGGGAGCATAAGTTTACTAGAATATCCAAACTATTCTTATAGGCTCGAAAGGAAAGTACTTGAATACTAGCTGTCTAATTTCTCAAAATGTTGGTCCAATTTTCATCATTTCCAATGTATCGACGACAATTGGCTAGCACATTCCATGTAAGTACTATATACAAATAACGTGTGCTATAGTTAGTATAATAGCTTTAATTGAAGCAATTAAAGTATGGTCTTTGTAAGTTGTTATGGTTAAAGGTAATCGGCCTGCATAAAGGTCGATTAATTTCTCAAACACTCAACTATGGTCATCTATGCATTTTTATTCGATGAATGCAAATACCACGCTAAAAGATTTATTGAAGCTAGTCATTCCAATAATGTATAAAAGCGGTAACTTGAACCAGTTCGTTTTGTAGGTACAATCCATCACTAATGTGTATAGATATCAATTAAGCTAGTCGAGGGTTTGTGGACTTGCAAAGAACAAATGTATCGGCTTGTTATCGTAATCTTTTTTGACCTTGGGGTTCAGTGCTACTTGATGTAATTCATCAAGTAGCACTTTAATGGTTATCGTCCTATGAGCTTTTCGTCACTACAATACCGACATTCGTCACAGATCGCTCTTTCAATCGCAAGTTGATTGAGATTATTTTAACGCAGGTCCTTCAGAATTTATTTTGGGGCTATCCCTACTTTCAATAGCTGCCGCGTTAGACATCTTTGAGGCGATCTTAGCGACGAGCTGTAGGATAACCACTAATTTCAAAAGAAGGCTCATGATTATGCTCAACCGTTGACATTCTGAGCTTCCAAGATCTGTCCTTTTGAAAGCGCGCTATTAGTTAAAACGTTAACCATATCAATTTCGGCGCAGAATCTCTTTCTTTCTCGTGATTACTCGATACCCTTGATATATATCTGTCAGCTCTGTCACTTTTGATTACAATCTTTGTTTTGTCTGATCGAAGCTTAGAAATTGTGTATCCCCTGACCATGTGCAAATTCACGTACAGCATCTATTAGAGCAGTCGCATTATGATGGGTTGATTTAGGTGGAGGTAACATGTTAATTTTTGAATTGGACATAGATTTAATTAGATCTTATGAAAGAACTTCATATTGGAGGTGAAATTTTTATTTTGTTTAAGTGGTTTAATGGAAAATCAGAGATGTAAAGATAATTTAATTGATTTGAATATTGATTGGTGAAAATTCTGATAATAGAATAACAGATCTATAAAATGAAATTGAATCAAATCAATGTCTACCCAACGTAACTAGCCTAGCCTCCCTTATTTGGCTATGCATAGAATTGATAATTACACTGCTTAGTAGATTTAGCAGATCAGGGACATGGGATTATTGAAATGACATGGGGTGGCTTTAACAGTTTCCTTTTTTAAAATATCGCAAAGATTAATCTCTTCGGCAGATATATATTTATATGAACAGGGAGCTATCGGCATCACTCGCCTATATCTCTGGTCTAAGCCATCGCTATGCAATTGTTAAACTTTAGGGCTCAACTCTCCCGAGCCAAAAAACAGGTAACTGCGCTAAAATATGCAAGCAGGCAGGGATAAAATGTCGATCAAACATAACGCTTGAAAGTCGGTAAGAAATGCTATCAGCCAGTTCAAGGAACTTCCACCTCTAAGGGTCAAACGGTGATCTCATAGCATGGGATTAGTCTCTTCCTACTCGATCTCAATCAACGATAGAAAAAACACGCGACTTCATCCGGGTACAATTCCTTAGCAGATTCAGTTTCTGCTGAAGCGAAATTGTAAGTTGCTGCATTATCTTTCTTGATCAAATAATATGGTTATTTAGGTCTATAATTTCTAAAATGGCTATATGAACCTGCGATGAACGCTTTGCGTTGTTGCCCACAAAAATTTATTCAACAAATCTTCCCTAATGAACTTGTGAGTTTTTGCGGGCTGACAGCCAATGATCAGTAATGATTCTTGTAGAGGACGAAAAGCAAGTCATAAAATCTGATCGATTTCGTGTCATACTCTCAAGATTCGTGTACTTCCAGTTTTGGTCTTTCACGGGGTAATTTAAAATAGGATAATAACAATCGGTATTATTTTGGAAAAGAAAGAATGGGACAGTGACTTTGATCAAGTTCGACGCATACATTTTGATGCAAGTATAAAGCGTAACTTAGTATGAGCAGTTACAAAGGAGGGATACTTGGTATTAACACGACCGAGTATCGTGCTATCGATCTGCGAGTATTATTTGTCGCCGAGTTAGGCACTCGATCGGCCTCCCTACTCCCCAGACTTGAACTCGATTAAGTACATCTGGGCTAAGATGGAGAGATCAGCCTAGATCACTACTCGTTAATAAGCTACGATCTTTGGAGAGAGGTGTGTATTGAATTTCATCGGATAATAAAAGAGGTCTGGGATACAGTGCCTGAGGAATTTATTTCTGATCTGTATACGTCTTAACAAGATCGTTGCAAAGCTGTAATTGATGCTTAAGGCCCAATCAAGTACTAACTTGAATCTCTGTATTTCGATTTCATCTCAGCTGTATATAGATATGATCATTATCAAGGTGCCATAAAAACCATAGTGTTGTTGTTTTTCAAGATTAATTTGAAATTTAAGATTATTCAATTTTGCATATATTTCCTCTCTGAAAATTGATGTTCACAAACACAAGATCTTTGATCGAATGTTGAAAATTTTCGAAGTCAATCAGGGGAATTTTGACAAAATAAAGTGGAGATATAGATCTTGGAATCAAGTATTTACCAAAGACTAACTATTTTGTAATTTACAAAGATTTTGTCATGCTTCTGTTAGTTACTTTTCAATATAACTACGACTATTCTTTTATTTTTGAAAGTAGTGAATCCGATTTTTTCTTATCGAATTGTAGTTGATTATGTAGAATTGTTTCAATCATACTGACTCCAACCTCCAAAGTATATTTGGAGGGTATTTTAACAGAATTGTGGCCTAACATTGACGAAAGTATTTTATTTCTTTCTAGAAAGTGGTATATGTGACATCATTGTAAATATGAGAAACAAATAGTTTTCAAAACACACACAGTTTCAAGTCTATCAAGTCTCTTCTGTTAGTCGAGGAGAAAAAGGTATTTGTCAAACATCTTTATTTTCTCAGAGTAGCTATTTTGCATATCAAATGTTTTCATTGATCGTTGGAGAGATTGTTCGTGATATTTAGCCTTGTCAAACTTGATGGAAGTTGAGTATGTTTCTTGCGTCAGATTAACGTTTTAGCACTTGTTGATCCCCTTGAAAACCCATGTCTAGCAAAAAAAACTTCCGGATGAGAAAGATAACAAAGTTGTTTTAAAAAGAAAAAGAATTCGTGCTTCTGAATGATCATTTAGCGCGAAAAAAGGCCTACTACAAATTTGCGCCACCCCAACTAGCACGATTTTTTAAATATCCTTGTATTTTGAGCTGAACTACGGGGTAAAAAGGATGTTAAGTTTGTCTCCTGTTTTGTGGATTTAGTACTATCATTAATACTTCAAAAAAAAAGACGCTAAAGCGATTAAGCGTAAATTATCCCTAATAAGGCTAATAATCTCTATTTGAGCCTAGTAAAGATCCACTCTAATCCCTACATTGAATCAGAATCGACATGGGTAGTTCTGGAAGTATTAAGAAGAATGATAGTAATAATGGACACAGAGATCGACACTATTGAAGAGTATAAGTCATGTGACCGTAAGTAGGAGCATTAATGTTAATACCATTAAAAACCTTTTTGGCGCAGGTGGCAGTGGCAGTGACTGTAAATTTTAGGGACTTATATATTGCTATGACATCACTAACCCGTGCAGCTATCAATTAATTGGGTCCAGTTTATCTCTAAGAAGCATTTTGCCAGTGACGTAGCGGCGACACGCTAAAATAAGAAGTTTTTAAGAACCCTATTTACTCCTGCCATCAGATTTCCAAATTGCAGTTGCCTTTTCCACAGTACAATGGCTAGCTACTTCCTTCGAGAAATGTTATTTGCCTCTCAATTGTTCTAACATACATCCAATGAGAAATGAGATCACCATATAACATGCTTGCCCCCTTCACCTTGAACATATGTACACATCCACCGCGCGAAATATGGTTGGATCCATTAGAATGGATGGACCCACTCGTGTCTTGTCTCAAGTGGCAAACGTGAAGCATAATATCCTCAATGCTTCTAAAAGACGGCTAAGCAATCTAGCGTGCTACAGCCAATAATCTCCATCTAAGCCTAGTTGAGACCCACTGTAATCCCTACACGCAGCTTGAATCGACGTGGGGTTTTTTTAGAATTACTGAGGGCAATGACAATGATAGAAGTTGTGGTTACGGACCGATTGGATGATTTGCGTGAGTTTCGAGTTTTATGCCTCTTAGACCCTTGCCCCACACAAAAAAAATTCTTAGTATTCCGACGCCACAGATACAAAATTCTTGACTCCAATTGACTCAAATCATGGTCTTGAACTGTATCACACCTATTAAAACATCAATCAACCTCTCTTGCTTATAGAATTACCGAAAGATTTTTCTACTGTTGATAAAATTGTTGCTTCCTCTTCACAACCCTAACCCTATCCTTTACTATATACTGCTACAGTCCTCTGAGTTTTTACTCAAATTTCTACTTAGTCCATTCCAGAAATCAAATTTTCTATTCCTAGACTTTCAGCTGCCGCATAGGAAAAGTTCAAAGGTTCTTCCTCTACGAGAGGAAGGATCGAGAAGACTTGATCAAACTATTACTGAAGCAAATCGATACAAACCTCCCTAACAAACGCATCGGAAAGTATGACAACACTACCAAATGTAAAAAGACTTTTTCATTTCTGACTATTACAGGCAGCTTTAAACTTCATCAAGTACTCCATCAAGGAGGGATATGTCACTTTCCACAATCTCAACTCTCGAAAACACATATAAAAATACAACTCTGAAAACTAAATTTTCAAAACCGAATTGCAATTTTGTTAACTCCCAAAATGGCTCAGAAACATCCAGATCTTTAATTCGACAAGCCCTTCATGGCAAAATTGAATCTATCGACTATAGTGTCTGCGAAGCTGGAGATGAAGACACATTCTTCGTGGCTGACCTAGGTGAAATTTACCGTCAACATATCAGATGGAAGAAAAATCTCCCTAGAGTTCATCCATTTTATGGTAAGAAAATATTCCTTAAATTGAACTAGGAGCAATTTTAATGTCTCGAAGCGGTCAAATGTAATCCAGATCCTCATGCAATCAACCTTTTGGCAAGACTTGGGACTGGTTTCGATTGTGCTTCTAAAGCCGAAATCGAGCAGATCTTAAATCTCAACGTTGATCCATCTCGCATAATTTACGCTCAGCCATGCAAAACGAGCTCATATGTACGCTTTGCGGCTAGTCGAGGTGTTAAGAAAATGACTTTCGATAATACAGACGAACTTTACAAGATTAAAAAAATCTTCCCTAACGCCGAGTTATTTTTCCGGAT
Source organism: Erysiphe pulchra (assembly GCA_002918395.1). Classification (NCBI taxonomy): domain Eukaryota; kingdom Fungi; phylum Ascomycota; class Leotiomycetes; order Helotiales; family Erysiphaceae; genus Erysiphe; species Erysiphe pulchra. The sequence goes on along the minus strand of PEDP01000356.1, from coordinate 6,249 downwards.
ATCTACTGATGACTCATCAAGTTTATGCCGGTTAAGTCTCAAATTCGGTGCCTCTATGGACTCGACGGAGAAGCTTTTAGACCTTGCTAAGGAATTAGATCTTTGCATCGCTGGAATCAGTTTTCATATTGGCTCTGGTGCGTCAGACCCTCTCGCCTTTAAGAAAGCAGTCCAGGACGCTAGTATTGTCCTAAGTCAGGCAGCAGCTCGAGGCTTCCATCTACGTACACTGGATATTGGGGGGGGATTCACAAGCGAGAACTTTGAGTTAATGGCAACTTCTCTGAATGAAGCACTTGAAAAATACATTCCATCTTACATTAATGTAATAGGAGAGCCGGGTCGATACTATGTTTCTTCCGCTTTTACTCTTGCCTCCCACGTCATTGCTCGTCGTACAGTAGAAGATCTTGCGATGAACAAGAAAAGCTACATGCTTTACTTGAATGATGGATTGTACGGAAACTTTTCAAGCATCTTATTTGATCATCAGAACCCCAAGCTAAAGTCTTGCGCACTGGTAACATTACATATTTCGATGATAAAGCCGCAGAGCAATCCCTTGATGGCATCGCATATTCAATTTGGGGGCCTACCTGTGATGGAATTGATTGCATTGCTGAGAGTGCTTGCTTTGATCAAATTATTAATATTGGTGATTGGTTATACTTCGAGAATATGGGTGCGTATACTAGGTGTTCAGCTACACGATTCAACGGTTTTCCAAATTCTCATAAAATTATTTATGTCGTTAGTGAACCAAAAGTTAAGGCGCTATTATGTATAGACTCAACACATGAGTATTGAATAATGATTTAAATTTTAAATTTTCAAAAAATCACCGAATAATCCGCATTAAGTTTCATCGTTTTAGCTCACGCATCATAAATAATCCTCTGGTTTTTTATTGAATTAATAAGTTCTTTAATGTCATGACCCTGTTGTAGATTAGCCTGCCAGACTAAGAGGTTTTTTTGTCCGATGAAATTTTTATTACCTTGATCATAAATATTTCTAGCCATTTTGCAATTCTTTTTGCATTTCTAACATAAAATTTAATCTATGTGTAGTTGAATCCCAAAACTGAAGGAAGATCTTCCATGAAATGATTGGCCAAGTCACAATTTGGAAGGACTATGAAGAATTTTGACTCGAGTTTCGGATTTAGGTACGTATTGAGATTATTATTTGAATGGTCCGTTCATTTTAATTTTTATTGGAATGATCATGAGACGCTTGGTAATAATAATTAGTAAAACATATTCTTTAAATTTATTTCAGGTACCTGTGGAAATATTGGCTCAAAAAGTTAGGAAGTGATGAGATAGTTCTGCTGATATAAGAAGTAGTATCCTTATTCGGAATATTTTGCTTCTCAAGTAATGGTTTCATTTTAGAGCAGTTCACGCTCAAATTAGTATCAGCTGTATTTCTTGTATTTTCAGTTTTGGGATTTGAAGGAATAACTGTTTCATTCGTGAAAATTGATTTTTGATGAATACGTAGGTGTTTTGGCAATGGTGATTCGCTGTCTATATGTGAGTCTTCAGGCTCTTCTCGAAGTCCTCCAACATCCTTTATTAGTTGCCTTTCCTCAGAATCTCTCTTAGCCTGTCCTTTTGGGGTAATTTCAGATTCAATACTAATATTCTCTACCCCAGAGCTGCTTTTTTCCATAATTTCTATTTTTTCTTTAGCCAGGTTTGTATTAATACGTTGCCTAGAAGCTATGGTCAAAGAATTCATGATAGGTGCTTTCTTGATAAGATTAGGCTGAGCTTTTTCAGTATCTATTAAGCTATCTTTTGTATCCTTAATAAATGGGATTGGAATATTTAATTCAGCGTGATGTGGTCGTGGTGGCGTGGGATTAAGTGAATTACGCTTCAACTCTAGTGTATTATAGAGTTGAATAGCTGCATATGAATCAGCCGCAGCGTATACCATCTGATGTAGCTGCAACTTATTACTCCAGTCCGAATTGCGAACGTCTCCACCTTTAAACAACGGTAGATAGAAGTGTTCTTGAACCTGCTTTGCCAAAGAAACTAGTTTCTTGTCGATTGAGCCGAAATCTTTATTCTGTGAAAATTTGACAAGCTTAAACAAATGACTGAGTTCAAAAAGACCTCGACATTCAATTTTCAAATGCTTTTTGATTCGAGTGCAGTCACTCTTAATGGAAACTCCCACCTTACTTACTGTGGGGTCTTGTAATATCTTTCTTAGTGACGGAGGCACTAATATATCACCTTGAGGGTATAGAGCAACATGGAAGAGTCCTATTCGTTCCTCGCTAGCTATCTGGATTAGAGAAACATTTGCTCTTGGGCCATGAAATCTAAGAGCATCCGCTTTCCATTCTATATCAAACCCAATAACTTTGCAATCCATAAAATGATTTTGTAATACCTTTTCCGTGCTACTAGAACTTCTACAGTAATGGACCGTGGGCCGACTCGGAGTTCCGTCGACGTCTGGTCCTCTATAAAGTCGATGTGACCAAAATGAAGCTGCTGAGCCAGGCTCAGCCTGCTTTGCGGCCTGGAATAATTCTTTAGTCATTCTAAAACTAGAGTTCGTCTCAGGCAGCTCACTAAAAGCTTGGCCCTCCATTTCTTCCGAGAATTTAGAAAAAGATATAGCTTGAGGAGATAGCTTATCTTCAAGAGCAGTTCCAAGCTTTGCCTTACTAATTGTGAAGCTTGTTGCATTTTTGGAGAAATAATTATCTAAGCTCTCAAAAGCGCCAGAGCTGGCCAAGGCTCGAGGCGATTCTGTGGTACCAAATCTGAATCTGGGCGCTACTCCTTGACTGAGAAACCGAATATATGGGATTGAATTTATTTGAAGATTTGAGCTTTTCGATAATAATGTTAGCTGGCATAAATAATGAAGATTTTGAATACGGACCAAAGAATTTCTCTTGACCATGATTTCTTTGGATACATGGCTCTTACGTTTGACCTCTCTGCGAGTTCTGAGCCAAGGAAAGTCACTACACCTAGTTCCTCACCATCATTAATCCGGTATTACCAAGTGATTGTATGATATCAAAGGCAAGCACTTGATATTTGTTGAGGATATGAAGACTTTAGTGTTCGTAGGGAGTTCACTAAAGCAAGTGATGATGTGTAATCAAGAGCGGAATATAATTGGGTTAGGTTTGAGAAATTACATAATACGTAATGAAATGAATAAGGTCTTACCTTAATAATTCTTAAATTGGGTGTACGACTTCAAATCTATTTACATCCTACCCGCAAAAAATTGGCGCATTAATGGTTTATCTGAAAATCCGAACCTTCTTACACCGTACCCCCTGCAACTGAGTTGCTTTAGCCAAGGTTGCGTGCGTATTGTGCTTCCGAAGTTCGCGTGAATCTCGCGACACTATTAAGAAAGAGAACCGCTGAACCGCTAAATTCATATTTATTTTGGAATATTTGGCATTGAACTATCTACCCCCTTTAGAGTAAGGCTTGTAGCTATTTATGATTTTTTACTGAACACGTTCATGTACTTTCGTCACAAAGTCAGGATGACATCCCTTGTAATCAAGCCATAAACGCTTTCACTGCATCTCTATCGAAGAGTAAGTACACTACCATCTAGTCAAACAATTCCTCCTATCCTATCAGGAGAACAAATTTCTATTAGTAAATATTGCTAGGTAGGAAAGGATAGATAATAGAGATGAGAAATATATATCGTGACGCTATTCTTGTTTATGATTCTAGGATCAGGAAGTGAGTCATCAATTCCAAGAAATGCATAAAAAAGTTATGCGGACTTTTTGGTGGGTAATTAATTTGTCAAGGTTCACGTAGAGTTAGCTTCACGTGACAGGAAATAATGTGTTATTTGTGTGAACCTTAACCCTCGCTTAATAATAGTTTTGTATATAGTTTGTCCCACACCCACTTGGGACAATTGTGCGTCGTTGTTTATAATAAAATTTTACTATCTCATATTAGACCTCGATTCCAAACCCATATTTTACTTTAACCCGCACATCCCACGCTAACATAATTAAGCTCTCTCCAGATTTATGAGGGTGTCCGTATACTTACTCTAGAAGGGGGACCAAGAGCAGAGGTTTGATTTCTCGGTAGACACCGATGACTGCCTTAACCGCCTTTTCTTTCAGCATCATAAGACTTCGATTCTTCTATTGCCTCAATTTCTTGAAGGGATAGTAATGAACTATACATATATTACAAATCGGCTCGAGTTGCCCTTGCTTCATATGGTGGAATGTACTAACTTTAACACAAAATTCAAAGTTGAATATGCAGTTCTCAGTTAAGAGACCGAGGAAGACTACATATGAATTATTAATGTCCTACAAAAAACTCTATAGAAAAATAATATACTTGAGCCTGAGGTGATTGTGACGAATCGAGCTATAGACATAGTTTTAGTTAACTCTAAAAATTTTCTTTGTCCATGGCACATCAAGATGGCTTTATAGTTAAATCTCGTCAAAGAACTAGTTGATAATTCGGCGAAAGAATATTATGAAAGTTTAGAGTGCTCCAACTAGCATTGAGTTTTTTGGTCGATAGAATAGCTGTATACTTTCATTCCTAACGATGAAAAGATTGTCAAATAAATCGACAATACGTGGCTCCCATATAAGGATGGAATTGCCAATTGTCAGATCAGTAAACACCTTCATCTTGATTTATTCTGAAAAATACTCAATTTCACATTTTTCCGTTCAACAGTATACTATACTATAGGAAATGATTCAAAGTTAATACCAACTATTGAAGACTCTAAGCTAACTACTTTATTAGTGACGCACCGCGCTTATGGCACACTGTTCTGACACTCCATACTACTTAGTCGATCAAACAGTCAATTTTTACTCTAATTTCCGCTCATTGAGGCAGGCCTGCATTGAAGATTTCATCATTTGTTCTAAACCCTTTTTTGCTTCTATCTCTGACTGTCTAGAAGCTATTTTTACCTGCATAGCTGCATCTTCAACTCTTACCTTCCTAATCTGATCTATATATACAAAAAGATCGTTTGGATTTAAAATTATTCGCTTTCGAGTCTTTGATGCAGTTGCTTCCTTCAGCTGCTCATTCTGTGTATAAAAAGGTCTCTTGGAATATTGTCTGCTGTGCATACAACTGTCCAATAGTCTTACTAGCTTTTTGAAGCACAATCTTGATGTCCTTATCCGATGCCTTCTCTTTCTCAATAGACTTAACAGTATAGTAAAGGTCTCATGAACTTTTTGGTGTGTAATAGAGCTATGTGTAGCTTCCGAGTGACTGGGAAGCATAGTAAGACGAGGGTTATAAGGTAACTTGACCTATGAAGAGCCAAGGGCTTTATCAGGATTCCATGGAGATATTCCAGCAGCTCTTCAGCCACTACATATTTTCTGTGTAGTTAGAGTTTGATCCCTAGCATGTTTATAACATTCAATGAGCCGCTGCATTTTGACAGGGGCTAATTCATCTAGATATGCAAGGGCTGAAATTCCAGACCTATAGTAGCTTTTCATAGGTGAAAAAACTCCCAAGTCGAGCGATTGTAAAAAATGAGAAGTATTTGATGGTAGAAACATCAACTGGGTTTTATGATCCCTACATTTCCACATGAACTCGACATCGATATGGCTACCTTGTCTATCTATGAGAAGTAAGCGGTGATGGCCGTTTTGTGGGCATTTTTGGGGGATGATTATGTGCTGTAACCAGTTGACAGCGATGTTGTTTAACGTCCATCCGTTTTGCGAGGTTGTAAAGGTTCAATCTGGAGAATCTTTGGTAAACCATGTGGTTTGAGGGTGTTAACCCTTGAAAATAATCAAAGATCTAATAGATTTGCCTACAATACCAATTGTCTCCAAAATAGAGACCTTTTCGCGGTTCTGAGGCCTTTTGACTATTTAACTAGTGCATTTGGCATTAAAATTTATTTTAGATATGGTAAGGAAATTGTAATTATCTAAATTTCTATAGTAAAAATAGTTGAAAAATGCTAATGCAGAGATATCAACCAACTTTTGATTACAGAACAACCTCATTAGGGACCAAAATTAGAGATACGCGAATACATCCACGGCTGCGTGCAATGGCGGAAAATGGGCTGAGAATTGAATGAATAAGTATTTTCATGGCCTTATAGAGATTGTGTGAACGTTGCCTGATAATGCTGGATAGGAGTTTGCTGAAACTGATCAGCTACAATTTGTGAGTGATTCTGAAATTGAGAAGGCCCGCGTTG
>PEDP01000355.1:0-27037 GCA_002918395.1 Erysiphe pulchra | reverse complement strand
AAGTTAGATAGAGATATATATATATATTATATATATATATATTTTTTTTTTTTGACCGGATCATCTTGAATTCTTCTTTTGCGACCCTTGAACTGCCACGAGAGATATTCCTTGTCCTTTGACAACCAACTTATGAAAAATTCTTTGCTTTCATAATATAGTTCTTTCTCAATTTCGCATTCATCTTGAGTTTGATTCTTGACGGAGTCATTTTGACTTTATTTTCCATTTTTTGCTATTACTACAGTGAGTGGGTGTTGGTTACAATAAGTTTGAAATTACTGATTGAAATCAATAAATACAGGTAAAATTGGTACAAATCTAGAGGATAAATTTGTGAATTAATTTTAGAAGTACGAATGTATTTCGGTGCAAAAGGATATAATTTTATGGGGAGGCCATACGATTGTGTAAGGGAAAACTTTTACATTCGAAATGTTTCGTAATTAATTACAAGTGCGACGAGACATGAGACGAAGAAATCGCTAATCACACAGCTATAAAAATGGATTCGCATTCGATGGACAGATGGCCCTCCTTGTGGGGGTATTGGAATTCTAAACTCAAGGTGAGGAATGATATAGACAAGTAATTCGTCAATTAGAGGCTAAAGGCCCTGTAAGTCTAGAAATAGTTTGATCAACTTCGCAAATTCTTTGACCTTTACTTAATTTACAATTATGATTTTGATGAGCATATTTTCAGATCCAAGTTTTTAAATATATACAATTAGTGACAGAGAAGTTTAAACTACCTATTTTCAGAAAATTGAATTGAAATAGCAGTGTTGCCGTAAATCGTTTTATGCAATAAGATTTGAGATACTAAAATTCCCAATCATCATCATCTTCAATCGAGTCAATAGCCCAAACAAATTTCTCTCGAAGAGTTTTCGAAAAGAATTTCTCTATGGGGACTTCGAACTTCTTGGCGAACACAGCAGTCAGACGCGGATCGATATAATTCTAGAAATTTTAATTAATATATAGTTTCATGATGAAATTTAGTTTGTAGCTTACAATTTTACTTGTACCAAGCGCTACCTCTTTATTACCTTCTCGATCTTCGGCCTGTAGCCGCATATTGGCTATCCGTTCATCAAGTTTAGATATGTTCGCCACAAATTTTTCCACAGTTAAATTTTTTCCTTCAACTTCAATTTTTTTTGTTTGGTTTTCTTTTTTAAACTTGCTCTCCAATACTTTTGCTGCCTCAAGGCGTTCTTCAAGCTCTTTAGCTTTCATCTCTTTTTGGCCGTCAGCCAATAGTTTCTCATTTTCTTTATGAAATTTCTTTTCAATTTTCGTACGCATTTCTTCAACAAGAAAAGCTTGATGATCAAGTATCCATGCCACATCTAAATCTTCATGCAACTCAAACCATTTCGCTCCCATTTTCTTTTTTTGTGATGGCTCGATAGCTAGAATCATTTGCTTAAGACGCCATTGTTGATACTGGAGAGCTTTGATTCGATCAGTCATTTTCTCCATTTGAGCTTCATGACTAGCCCCAACAGTTCGTTTGTGATTACAAAGAATAGCAACTTTACGGTTACAGTCATTATATAGCTTAACTTTCTCTTGAACAGAAATATTTGTATTTTTCAGTTCTTTCAGAAGGGTAGACATAGTAAAAGAGGCGTTATAAGTTCGAAATACCTTGGCACTGAGCCAGGCATATAATTTGTCAAATGCTTATTGAGCTGAGTAGTATTAAGCCGATCGAAAATATCATCACCATCCGACTTAGGCGGCCTTTTGAAGAGCTTGAGATTCTTAAAGACTTGTGGGTCTACAGTAACTTCATCGTAGTATCTAATGCTATCCTTCCCAAGGAAGTCAAAAATTACGATGTTTGGGGGCTTCAGTGTGATGTGCTCATATTTTAGAGAACAGCACCCGACTGTTTCAGCCTCATTCTCAGTATCTTTTTCATTGCCAGCACGCAAAGCAAATTTATCAATCAAGTAGACTGCTGTAGCTCTTTGTCTGTCTGCCATTAACTCAGAATGAAGATCTTTTGTATAATCTTTCCGAATACGATCAATGTGCTTTTTTAACTCTCTAGCTTTTTCGAATTTCTTGAAATCACTTTGACCTTTAATACTACTCTTAGCTGCAAGCATAACATATTTGTAGGCGCCGTTTATATTCTCCTGCCACATTGCAAGCCAGGTAGCTTTGTTATCGTGTTGAATGCTCTTCCATTTATGACCAGGTGGAGGCGCAGGTACTGTTGCTTCTTTTCCAATATTAATAGTAATTTGTTCTGGTACGACACGACGTTTCACTTTTCCAGTTTTGGGGTGAGCACCACGGCCCCTAAAAAGTCCAGGCGGTTCAATACGAAAGTTGCCGACCTGTTCTTTTCGTCCATCCCAGATACAGTAAGTAAACGGCGCTTCAAGGGCTTCTTTGGCAGCTTTATCAGATTTTTTTTCAGCGGCTGATCTAGCTTTCCGTTCCTGGGACCTCCCATCGTAATAAGCGAATATTTGCTTAAAATCAAGTTTTGAAAACTCTTTAATGTTAATCTTTTCGCCATTAGGACCTTTTGCGCCTCCAGTTTTCTTAACTTCTTCAACGAAATCTTCGAAGAAATTGTTTTGGAAAACTGGATTTTCCACATTAAGAGTGCTGTTAAGCATAGCCCCAAAAAACCCGGCAATCTCTTCAGCTTCAATAGAAAGTGTGACCGGAACCCCATCATAGATAAGTTTAACATTTTTTGGAAGAGGTTCATACTCAGGGGGAAATACAACGCCATTATGTTGAAGGGTTGTCCATTTAATAGAATCATCATCTTTTTCTTCAAGCCACCATTTGTACACTTCTTCAGCCTCCTCACTACTTTTTGCCCCATTTTTTGATTTATTAAGATCTAGCTTTTCCTCCTCCTTCACTTGTTTTGACTTTGAGTTGATAGACCCATTTTTTTTCAGTGCTATATTTGGCTTCTTGTTATTTTTTTTTCGAATTCGCTTCTGTCTTAATAACTTTCTTGGCCTTGATATTATTATCCTTTGAGCGAGCTTTCTGGGCCTCTTTCATAGCAGACTTTTCAATACTAGCCTTCTTTTTTGCAATTTTCAGAGTTAAGGGTTCTTCATCCCCTGATGAAGCAAAGTCGCTTATATCAGGTTTAGGGGGGAGTTTTGCTTTCCTATTAGATGCGGGTGAGGAGTGGTTAGTATTATCAATAGTCTTCTTAGATTTTCTCTGACGTTTTGCCTATTTTCAAAGAGTAAGGCCTTGCATGTATTTCTCGCTTTTAAACACATACCAATGGAGCTTCCTCACTGTCTTCATCTTCGTCAACGTCTTCATTGTAGTTGATGCTCTTCGACATGCTACTCCGAGACTTTCGTTTCATAGAGCTACTTGAGGCACCTGTGACTTTAATTTTTTCGCTTTCTTCAAGTACTGGACCATTTCGAATGGAAACACCAGCGGGTGAAGCATTATCTATACCATCAGAGCTAGTCTTCTTCGCAGTCGCTTTACTTGTCCCCTTTTCTTTAGTACTCTTTAATGATTCTAAAAATTAGAATAAGCTATGAGTAATTAACTTGGAAAATAATTTTTTGACATAAATAGAAGAAATAGTTTTAGATAGAATGCGAAAATTTATGAATCGTTATCAGCGTACTTCTAATTTTTTTCTTCGCAAGAGATGGATCATCTTCGGATATATCTGACATCTTTAAGAGTTTATTTAGTACTTGAAGAGATAATTTGGGCTCCTTGGGTTGGTCATGAGGTGCAAAAAAATGTAAACTAGAACATTAGCAAACGGCTCTGTAATTATTGGATAGACGCACCTAGCAGCGCACAAATAAGCCTCACCTACGATCCCCTGAGATTTATTTATTTTTGAGCGACTAAGAATAATGAAATTACAGCGGAGAAGGCGGTGTTTAAACATATATGGGATGTAAAACGTAACATTTGAACTTCTTCCTTGCCCGAGTCTTCAGCTTAGTCAGCAACTTTAAGCTGACCAAACTTAGAATACACTACACCTAATCTCGACCGAGCAAGTCAACCCATGTTTATGCTAATGTTCACTACTTATTAACTTAATTCATCATCATGTTCCTAAGGAATGTAAGGCCTATGGCAAGAGCTGCGGCTCCTTTGTCATCTTTTCTGTGAGTTAAACTATTAATTGATTATAAGTAAGCCTGCTGATGAGCTAATTAAGTAGCTCAGCACCAGCTACCGCAAGTTTTGCTACTTTGCGGGAAATTGAAGATCGTCTTAAATCTATCAGAAATATTGAGAAGATTACAAACACTATGAAGATCGTGGCATCAACAAAACTCACTCGTGCTCAACGTACGATGACTGAATCACGACAATATGGCCAGACATCTAACACCGTGTTTGATCAAGCCCAAACAAAACCCATAGAGAACAATGAACAAAAATACTTGATCATTGTTGCAAGCTCAGATAAGGGATTGTGTGGTGGTATCCATTCAGGTTTAAGTAAATATGTTCGGAAAATGCTCTCTGAAAACCCAAACGCCGATATTGTAGTATTGGGAGAGAAGGCTAAGGCGCAATTAAGTCGATCAAGTAGTAAAAATATCGCGTTAAGTTTTTCTGGTGTAGGGAAAGATATTCCAACCTTTGCAGATGCTCAAACAATAGCAGACCAGGTCTCTCTTTTACCAACTGAATATTCCTCTATACAAATAGTTTACAACAAGTTTTTAAATGCCCAGAGTTACGAACCTACAGTTATCCAGGCTTTCTCCGAAGAAGCAATCGTAAACTCACGTATGTTGATTCTTTCTAATTACAAGGAACATACTAATAATTTTAAGCCAATTTTGCTGCTTTTGAGGTCGGTGATCAGGTTCTTACTAATCTTCGCGAATACGCTTTATCAAATTCACTATATTGGGCTCTTGCAGAGGGCCATGCTTGTGAGCAATCTGCAAGACGAAATGCTATGGACGTAAGTATAAGAAAATCAATTCATTTTTTTATATATTTAACATGCGATAGAATGCTTCAAAAAATGCAGGTGATATGATTAGCAAATATCAGATATTGTTTAACCGCACACGCCAAGCAGTCATTACCGGCGAATTGGTAGAAATTATTACTGGAGCTGCGGCATCAGAAGAATAAAGAATTATGTAAATAAAAAAGTTCTTTATTGTCTGCGTATCTTAAAAAAATAGTTTCCTTGTATATTACATCGATTTCAACTTACTATTTCCAATGATACAGTAAATTGTGTAAGCACAACAGATTAATCCAGATTATTCAATTCCCTAACATGTTTGATGGTGTTTTCCCAACTATAAATAATAAGGTCTAGGATTTATTATCGATATCAGATTTAAAGGAGATTTTTAGATCTTATGAGCGAATCATTCTATCTAAAACCCAAGTAACGCAATGACGGCAATATCCTACTGTGCTGGTACACATGTACACATGTACAACACTCTTAACGAAAGTCCCCCTAAACCTAATTTGGGATAGCGTCTAAACGTCCCTGTTGACAAGGCACATGTTGAAGTGAAATGGATATTAGTCATCTAGGAGATTTGGAAAATGTATTAACAAACTGGATTATACTCTCCTAACTTTTAACCCTCATATGAAGCTACTCCATATATTCACCTCACACTAAGACCTTTTCAACTTCCTTTTCTACCCGCAAATAAAATTTTGAAAATATTAGCTGCAAATAAGATGATGTAAAAAATTTGTGATCATAGAAAGTGAATAAAGCAAGATTTGAAAAAGTGGTTAAAATAGAGAACTTTTTCTATTGTGAAAATGCACTTTGCTTCAACCACTTTTTCACATCTTACTATGTTCACTTTCCATGACCACAACTTTTTTCCATCACTCCGTCTGCCGCTAAAATTTTCCAAGCTTTATGATTAAACTTCATTTTTTCGAATCAAATTAGTTCCATTCACAGGTAGAAGGTGGAGTTAAGGATGCCTAATAGTCAGTTAAAAAGTCTTAAGATCACGTTTCTCGCTGTGCCTAAAGCATCTCGAGCATGTCCCCATATAGCTACTCTACTAACTCTACTTAAATAAATCGATGGGGCCTTCTCGTGAACATCCTGAACAAGATTGTTCGAATTAAACAGTATAGCAGGTCATTAATGATTCTTGAGAGAATTGAATTTAGTTTGACAAGTTTTGGCAGCTAAGCAACCCTTGTTGAAATAACGATAGAAATGACCGTAACCTGATATATGTATGATTAAACAAAAGATAGGTTTGAACCATTTTTTCTGTTGTTTGCTTTGGACATTTTTAACACGACATTACAACGCGTCAGTAACATCCAAAACAAATGTTTAAATTAACAAGCACGGACTAATGCTTTCTTTTTTTTTCCTCAGATAAGGAAAGTGAACTAACAGCAATATTTATCAGAAGTAGTAAAAGTATCTGTACACATTCTAAATTAACATCACCTTAGAAGTGTTTGTGAAAATCACTTATCGGTAATTCTTTAAGAACTATGACACTGATCGGAAAGTAGCTTGTTACAGTTCCTCAGCGGGAATGATATTCATAAGTTTATATACACCATTAAATGAAGGCAGAAAGAAGTAATACAGCCTTTAGAATTGAAACTCAAGCAACGATTTACTCGCCATTGTCATAGTGTATAAGCGTAACGATTCATAGGAATTCCTAACTCCAAAACACCTTTTTTCCAGCCAAATTATGGTATGCAAAGTTAAAGTTCAAATTATGCCTGTCAAATTGCCAATTCGGTCTTCATCTGGTTTATCCCACCCCTGTCTGAAGTTCCTGACACAATTAACTCCTCTGGCCCATCATCTTGCACAAACTTCCTCTCACTGACATGCTCCCTAGTATTTGCAGTCCAAACCTTATCCTCAAATTTACCTCTTTTTTGGCCCTCAATATGCTTAAAAGTACAGGCTGGGTTTAAACATGGATTAAATTTACACATTATCTTAACATGAGTAAACATACAATCACTAGTTATACACTCGGCGCCATTACGACAAAGAGGCATAACAGGATGTTTGAATGGACAGCGTGGATTTGTACAGTTCGGATAGAATTTGCAGTCCAACTCAGTTTGATGGGCGATTTTTTGAGCCGGCGATGGATGTTTGCCAGTACATTTTCGGTTTTTACATGCTGCTCCAAATGTGCACGTATCTTTGAAATCAATATTGGTGCCAGGAGGTGCAGCTGGAGATTGATGTGCAAATTTGCAATCTTTATTTGTGCAACTTAAGTTGTACTTGCATGTGGTGCTGTCTGGGTCGATTTCTTTTTTTTCCTTGATCATTTCAACGTCCATAGCAGATGATGAATCATTGTTAATAGTGTTACTTTGGTATGAATTTCCCAACCCTCTTTGAGCCCGGTTTGGGCCTCGAGGTTTTGGCTGAGCACGTTCGAATAGGGACCTTCCATTTGGTGGTTGATGAGGGAATAGTCCACCATTTACTGCATTAATATTTGAAGCTCCAGCTAGTTGTCCTTGTGCTTCAATAAGTTGGGCCATCATGCGGGATTGGTTCTCTAGCATCGCATATAGTTCAAGTTGTTGCTGGGGTCCCATTTTCATTATATTTGATGCCGGACCATTATGAGGGACATGGAAATTTCCTTTTGGTCCTGTATTTACGTTCATTCTGCTATTCTGTACTCTTAAACCACCTCTGCTAGAAACTCCTGCCTGCTGCCTTGGTCCTGTAGGTGTTCCTCGCCCAATACGTTCAGTTCCAACTTGAGGTCGTACACGATGAAGAACGGAATCATTAGATCGATCCATAGCTTTTGATATATGATTCATGATGCGCTTATCTCTACCAGTTCCCCGTATAGTACCGTTACGCATAGATTTCGGACCAGTAGGCCTGGTAAAGGTCAGTTCCAGCGTAAGTTGAAGAAGAAAACCTTTTATTTAAAGTAAGCAGACATACACATGACTACTATTATCATGAAAATCTCCCATCTCAGTGTCTCGTATTTGTGTAGATATCATTTGATCAGCCTGGCTTTTCATATCGTCTTGAGCTGGTGCCCCTTCACCTCCCCCGTTTAGCTGAGAATCTAGAATTTCTATTTGCTCAAAAAGCCATTGAGCGAATTCTCGCGCCCCAGGATCGTCTGGACCAAGCTGTAATAAGTCACCAGCTAACTCTGATGCGATTTGTTGTTGGTTCTTGCCATTCACGAGCATGAGAATGATGTACTCGGAGAGAGCTGTAGCATCATCGCCGGCACTCCAGCCAACCTCTATAAGCTTTGGTTGTATCGCCGTATTCAGTGCTTGTGCCAATGGCGTCTCGAGGATGACTTCAACAGTCATATTCGCAAAGATTTAGGTCCTAGCGTGAGCTTCTCTAAGTTTATTTGTGTAGCATGTACTTGTTACTAAGGATACAGGGAAGCTATTTTCAGAATATTTGAAAGCTAGTTCTTTCTTTTAACAAGTTTTGACACGTTGGTAAGGTATGATTTTGATCTATGAAATGAGAATGGATCGTTCATGACAATCTGGTTTTTTGCTGAGTCATCATTTTTTGAATTTTTAAAGTACTGTATTCTATTTTTGACGAGACCCCCATGCATCTGGTTCCAGAACGCTTGTTAGACTTGGCTCTCCAACACATGATATTTTATTGACAAGCAGTCATTCTAGCTCTCTGGGACTTTGCAGAGGACTACATCGCAAATTTTAAAATGTTACTGACTCACTGTAAACTACAATTAGAGAGAGTTAGGTAATCATGATTTTTAGTTTATAGATTACTAATCGACCTACACTAGGCTTAGAGCTTTAAAAATTTCAGAATAGCTCTGCCTTTGTTCAAAGCTAAATTATATTCTGCTGGGCAGATAAAATTCTGAAATTTTTACAGTACACTCTGGGTAGATCCAAATCCCTTGGTGGAAGAAACACCCCTCTGGTTCATGAATACCCCAGAATTGAATATTAGATTGTCAAAATGATCTAAAATTGGATTTTTTCCTCTCTGTTAAATTTGGGTTGAGCTAACCATACCACCCCTAAATACTAATCATACTACCCAGACTAAAAAACGTTTTTTTGATTGGCTCGCTACTAATGATCTTTGTAAACTTCCGCTTTGTTTACATTAAAAGATACATCTTTTTGTCGTTTAAATGTGTCCGCCAGTGTGAAATGCCAGACATTTATTCCTTTAATACGTCTATCAACTACAAAAAGATATTAACATTCCTCCAGAATGAAATAAAGCACGTAAAATAGTAAGTTTCAATACATCCTTCATATTCTTAACTAATAAAGCGAGCTCACTTTGATCATATTTGTATATCAAGTAGAAATTACTGGCGGTATCATACTATTAAAATATGACTTACATAAATATGATGGGATCTCTTATAACTCTCATGGAAATAGTTAGAGATTTCAGCGATATTTAAAGTTCTTGGATAATTACATGTTTACGATGTTTTAGAAAATTCAAATTCAGTTAGATCCGAAACTTTAGGATTTCAGCTCTAGCATCTCATTTTATTTCAAAACTATGACAAAAGCGATGGCGCCATATCTGCAGTAAAGTTTAAGAGTAGGATGTTAGAAGAAATTCGTAGGGATGGAAAAGCTTTGATTGTGAGGTGGCAAACCTGTTGAAAATTGGTGTCAAAAACAACATATTCCGGAAACGGCAATCTCTGTTTGTAGGAACATAATTTTGATCAATAATGCAACATATTTCATGACTATTATTGCATCACCCAGCCACATTGGCTAACACCCTTGTCAGGGTGACATTGATACACATTGATATTCCTACCAGTGGTATTCTATTAACTAAGTGTATTATTACAGTCACATGATAACACGTGTTCACTGTCTCTTACACTAGCGTTTCTTGGTTAGAAATTAGTACATAGCTAGCACTCTGCATCTGACTTGGAGTAATCAACAACTCCAAGCCAACCTCAGATTACAGACTCTTACTGTTCCACATCTGCATAATTCTTCCACGTGATCTAAATCTCCAAGCCTAACAGCTCATCGCTTTATTATCATTCCTCTATTTTTAACAAAACCTGCCAAAGTATACATGTAGACAAAAGTTGCTATGGCAACCATTCTCGAGGTAACGGGAAAAATCCCACAGCTTTCCAAAAAGATATGGATTACTGGGTATGACAGAGTAATTCAAGCTTGAACAATTGGCTAAGCCTATGATATTTCACGCGCAAGTTAAATGGAAAACAAACTTGCTGGTTCTATGCTATTGAGCATGCTATATATCAGATACAGGCTTCCGACCACAGCACTACCTTTTGGTCCTGACACAACTCGTCTTGGTCCAAATATTACACCAGTTACAGCATTTTCTGAAAAGACAATAAGTTTGAAAAAGTTACGCGTTTTCGGATGCTCAGCGTATCCACTTGTTTTTAAAGAGACAAAATCTGCGACTTCTAAGTTTGCATCAAATATGGATTCTGACTGGATTTCCATAGGTATTCAAAGTAATACTATCTAGAATTTTCTAAATAGAAGAACAGGCGTAGAGCTACGCAGTGTTGACTGTGAATTTAAAGAACATGATTACCCTGGCATGGACAAAATCATTGTTAGATGTGTTAGATGAGTCAAAATCTCTTGAAGAAAACAAAACGTTTGAAAATTTTAAAGTTTGGTAGTTTATCAGCCAATAATGAGAGAAAGCTAATTCCATGCCGTTGGGTCTTTAAGAAATAAATTTGATGCTAACAGTTCCATTGCTCGTGGGAAAGCTAGAATTGTTGGCAAAGGGTATGAAAAATAGCATGAAATCGATTATTTTGAAACCTTTACAATAATACGTTATGCAACACTAAGAACAGTAATTTCATACGCTGCAATAAATGACTAAGAGCTAGATCACTTAAATGTTGAGACTACATTTTTATATCCATCCCTCAAGGAACCAAATTTCCTCGGATTTCCGGAGTATTTTCATTTATTCAAACCTTGGATTAAAGGTGACGTAAAAAGATATTACCTTAAGCTCAAAAAATATCTATATGGTCTAAAACAGTCACCTCGTCAATGGTTTTCTCGAAGTTTGGAAATTCTTTGCCGAATTAGGTTTTAGGCAGGGTGACGCCGACCCCTATTTATTTACAGCATCTCCAATGGGGGAGAAAGAAAAAAGAGTTTTTATTCTCTTATTTGTCGATGAAATTTTGACAGCTGGTCGTTGGTCACTTATAGATAACTTTATATTAAAGATTATGAAGAAATTATCAGGAATCTGATTGTTTATTATGTTTTCCTGTCCTGTTCCGGAAAAGAGTTTAGGAGTAATAATAATTATATTGTTTTTATAGTGAACAATGATATATCTATTTTAGTGTTGTAAAGTTCTTTCCTCCTTTTCTTTTCATCTCCTTCCATTCAAGACATAAATATATATTCTTTCCAAAACACATCTCCTTTCTAGACTTTTCTTACATATCATACTTCATACTAAACTTTACTATACCCCAAGAATAGTGAGGCAACGTCCATATCATAGAATATAAATTATTGAGTCTCTATCCCGATCTACATCGCCATTCAGTCATACTTATGTTTAACTATTTGCCCCATACCTCTATTTCCCACGGTAAGGGTCTTTATGCACAGACGAGGATCAAGGTAGAAGTATTTTAACAGAAATAGAGATGCAAAACTTTTACATCCTGTGAAGACATTCGTAGGCTTTCAGATAAAGAGAGATCGAGCTAATTAATATACATTCATCCATCAGGAAATTTAAGCGAGAAAATTACTTAAGAGACTTAGGATGAAGAACTGCAATAGTGTCTTGACACCTTTAGTGTCTGGAACTGTACTTGAAGAAAACATAGAAAGCAATGACAAGGGTTCCACCTCGTAGGAGTTTCTGTGGGATTTAGAAGCTTGAGCCCTTTTATTTCGTAACAATCTATAAGGTCTTTGCAGCAGTTACTAGAGAAGATAGTCATCGAGTCCCAGAGTGTATGTTGTAAGTTAAAGTCCCCACCAACAAAGAAAGATCTGTCTGCGCAACTTAGAAGTGTTCTAAGACCTAGCTCAGCCTTATTTGAGCCAGTGGGTGCGTTGTAAATATTCTAAATAGGTATTAGTCTGTTATTTTTTCCTATAACAACCACCTGGCTAAATCTCTTGAGAGGTCTGCCGCCACTTGAAATGGCCTTTGTCTAGAGTTTTTACGAATATATACTTATACTCTTGGTCGTGAAAACCAGGTCAATAATGGAGAAAATGAATTAAAGGCTTGATGAAACTTAGACTTTCTTAAGGATAGATTGTGGTAGATCCATGGTTCTTGTAACAGTCAGATATCTGTATTACTTTTATATGCTTGTGTAAGTGCGATGTCATGAGTAGAAGAGGGCCTTATATCGTTTGCTTGCACAATGTAGAGAGGATTTTTAGTTTCTCTACGTTGATTTTGTCTTCTCAATACTATTAAAATAGGGAAGTAGGAAAGTCGGTTCAGATGCTTCCAGCAGGAGTATGGTGTGGGTCAGGTACCTGTTCATCACTCAATTTAGCATACTCTTTCTTACCCAGGGATCGTATATGTCTTAACTGGGCACCGGGTGGCTGGATGAAGACACCATTCTTGCGACGAGGTCGAGCAGGACAAGTGAGATCCGTAGAGCTATGGGGTACATGATAGTTTATATACTCCGGAGTCTTTTTGCAGGAGCCGTCATTATGATCCACTCCACTGTTTTGACATTTTATTGGCCGAGCACACGTCCTGGTCGCGTGGAAGCAGTAGCGCTTGTTGCAAACTACAAACTGTTCACGTTTCCAAGCGCAGGTCACGTAGGGGTGAGGAAATAACGAAAGGGGAGTAAGGATTTAACATTTTCCTACAAATATCTCTCTAATACTAAAGAGAAGTGCTGCCAGCATAAATGAACGAGATGAAGGTAGAAATTCACTTATATCGGGCCTAGTAGCATCTTTTGATATTTTTCCACTATTTCTTGGATTCTTACCATACATCCCACCGCCAACATTTTGCACCTTTCATCTTCATCACCTTCTCCTATCCCGTTAATTATATCAGCTAGCCATTTTTGTGTTTCAAGAAGGCGGCACCCTTGCGCTTGCACAAGCTCTGAACGATCCGAGTTCAATTCTAGAAGAGTCAAAATTCCAAAGCATATTGCCTCGTAAACTATTCTTTCATTTACTGTCGATATCCGCAGTCCTAATAGAAGATCCCAAAACTCGGCTGTCATTTGTGGGAGAGAGGGAGTTGAAGGACCCGCAGCGTGTAGAATTAGAGCTAAAGTCTTAATGAAGTGGGATAAAAGGAAAGGTTGAAAAATAACAGATCGCTTTGATATGGTGTATGAATGGGAATGAACAAAATATCTTCCAGTTAAAGGAAATAAAAAACTCTCTCCCACAATTTTGGAAAGTTTATTTATTGAAGGCTTCGGACGTTTCTTTTCAACTTCCAGACGAGAAGAAAAAGTGCGAATCTTGAGAATAGTTGGGCCAGTAAGCTTGTCTGCGAGTGATGCTGCCATTGGTAAAATCATATTTTTTTCAAGTTGGGCAGAGAGAGCATCTATCTGAGTGGATGCTTGTGAGCCATAGTATCTTTCAAGGTTCAAAGGAAGCGTCTTTGAAGGGAATAAAGATTCAATTGATTGATTTGACGAATTAATATCTTTTTCTGTACCTAGTCCCCCAATCTCTCGTGCACCCAAGCTAAGAGCTGTTAGTATTGAAGAGCGTTGGGAAATGGAATAATCGCCCTCAAAAAAGGTATTCGAGAACCACCTCCCCATTTTCGAGGGAGCAGCGACCATTATAGCAACCATACCCGCTAAACGCAAGGCTGAAAAGTTTTCTATCCCATATTTATCATGAATACCAACGAGAAGCGTTGCTAGTTCTTCAGCATGGTCACTTACTTCAGTTCCAAAATTGGCCTTCCGACGAATTAATGATGCTGCTGTAGAGAGACCAAGATTCTGGTGATCAAAAGATTCACTATTTCTAAGATAGGAAACTAAATCTCGAATGTAAACAGGCATTACAAGTTTGTTGCGATTGATCAGAGTTGGATCATCATCTGAATCTTCTGGATCCGAGTCAGGTTTTGTGTATATATCTAGACCATCACTTTTCAAGTATTCTTTCTCCATTGCAACATTTGCAGCTATTTTATTTCCTAAATCTGTTGATTTTATGGATATGTGCTCTGTAATTTGCTTGTCATCTGATATAGTATTTTGCTTCAAATTCTCTGCCACTCCCTTACGTTTCAATTTTTTTAAAGTGCCAACACTATCTATGACTTCTGTAAGGCTTTTATACCACTTTGCGTCGGAGCTACTCGTTTCTCCTGTCTTGAAGTCCATCTTATTTTCAGCTTTATCAACAAGAGCAGAAAGTGCCTCACCAACCACCATTCCTAGAAAACGGGCTCGATTCGAAGATGTTGCAAGCCTATTAGAAACTAAACTGAGGCTAGATCCCGATTTGACTATCATTCTTAGTCGTAAAGGTGATTGCCGATGAATATATCCTGCTGTTAAAAGAAGAACCTGGCAGTGTACTTACTAATCTATCAGTATGAGCTGGTAGGCTTGAATGAGGAAATAATACCTTCTTGTTGTAGTGTAGGAGTATGTCGGATGTATAGATGATCACCAAATTTTTCTATACATTTTTCAAGTATACTCTCTGTGCAATGCTTATCATTTGCGATTGCAGCTATAACCGATCTTCTTATCGAAACCCCTTCTCCGATGCCAGCTCCGAAGTTACCGGATAGCCACGTAAGAAGATGTTTTTTAATTATTTCGTTCCCAGTGATTACAATAGATATCAAGGCTGCTACTGCCGATACGGATATAACATCCTTTTTCCACCATTGACTTACACCATTTGCGATATCAGTTACGTTGTCGCTCAATAAAAATTGTGTCGAGCACAATCTAAGTAAAGAAAATATTACCTTTCGTTGATCAGAACTAGAAAGATTTATACACAATCTAGAAAAGTGACTGGAATATTCATCTACTTGGAGCAGTAGGCCCGTTATACATTCCTCAACGACAATATCTAAAAGCTATTTGTTAGAAAAATGTAATATGTCCAAGGTGGCGCTTACCCGGGTAACCCAGAGATAAAGCTTTGCCTAGTAATTCTGCACAATATTTAAAATTAAAATCAGATGATACTGGTACTTTCTTTACCCAGCACACGATACTACGGCTAAGCCAACAGCTATACTGTCGTCCATTAGTAAACCAATACTTGTGGTCAAAATTTTTATTTAGACTGTGTAATAAATCTTCAGCTTCAGCACAAGTTCCAGTGATAATTCCACTGCCAAATACCAGCAAAAACTCTTTCCAAAGACCTGCTAGATCCAACGAGTTCTTGAGATCCCCGAAATGATTCTTCCAAATTTTTTCAATTAAATCATTACCGCAGAGTAAGGTCTCTAGTAAATTCAAATATATCCTAAAATATTCTTGAACACTCGAACTTTGAGCTATCGTAGAATTTGACGTTTTAGATGATTGAATATGTATCTTAATGTGTAGGATAATCGAGTTTAGACTTGTTATATTTTGAAGGCAAGAAATAAGAAGTCTAAAATCTGTTGTTGACTTTGATCTGTCTTGATTATTCAAGCCCGATAAAATGTTCCAAAATGATGGTACAATATCTGAAACTAGAATATGAACTAGCTGTGCTGACAATGGGCTAGGTGAAGAAATATTTACATCGGAATTTTGCTGAGAAATGTAGTTTAGTGTAGATATTAAATTTTGATAATTTGGCTCATTTTGCAGGATCTGAAGAGCTTCTTTCGCCGACGTTACTGAGATCAATGGAATCAAGGTCTTGTTTGTTGATTTCGAAATTTCGTTTTGTTCATTTTCGTTTCTTTTGTAATTCCTTATCTGAGTGAGATGTTCCTCCATCCGCACATAAGTATTTAAATAAAGATAACTCTTTGAGCTTATTCCTTTCAGTGTACTAGGCAATCATACACAAGGCTGAGATCTGCTCAATCCACAACAAGCTTCTAAGAAAGCAAGGAATCAAAAACATTAACAACTATATAACCTTCCTTTCACAAGGAATCATGACTTTCACGCAGCCCACAGCGACACGAAGTCGATGGCAGTTTACTCTCTACTTTGTTTAACAACTCTAATATCTACCTTAGGACTTACCTCGAAAATATCCTTCGTAATCCTGGTCCATTCACCGATGAAGATTTTGATACAAGTGATGATGCTCTATCAAGAATTGAAAGAATGAAGATATTGTGGGATATGAGTATAGTCCCGCATATGAAATTGAAATTGCTGAAACTTATATAGAGTAATGTCCGTGACTCTGGAAATCACTCAAGTCTTGCTTTTTTATTGACTTAAGCCTAGCGGTGCTGGAGGTCTTGGCTGTGAGATATTAAAAAATCTAGCTTTATCAGGTTTTAAGAATCTTCATGTAATTGATATGGGTCAGTTGGTTTGTGAAAATTCATCCACTTTTCACTGGATGCTTTTCTAATACCTTCAAGATACTATTGATGTCTCAAACTTGAATCGTCAATTCTTATTTCGCCAAAGCGATGTTGGAAGCTACAAAGCTGAAGTAGCTGCCCGCTTTGTAGAAAAAAGGATAAGTGGAGTATCAATAACTCCCCATAAATGCATGATTCAAGATAAAGATGATGAGTTTTACATGCAATTTAGTATTATCATCAGCGGTTTAGACAGCATTGAGGCACGACGCTGGATCAACTCAACCTTGGTGGGTCTTCTTGATGACGAAAATCCAGACAGTCTCAAGGTATTGATTGATGGAGGCACAGAAGGATTCAAAGGTCAATCAAGAGTAATTTTGCCGACATTGAACTCGTGCATTGAGTGTCAACTTGATATGCACGCTCCGAGAGCAGCCGTTCCACTTTGTACGCTAGCAAATATCCCACGTCAACCAGAGCACTGCATTGAATGGGCACATTTAATTGCTTGGGAACAGGAAAAACCTTTCCCGAGCCTAGATAATGATGATCCGCTGCATATTACATGGTTGTATCAGAAGTCTTTGGAGAGGGCCATTGAATTTAACATTACAGGGGTTACCTACTCTCTAACACAAGGTGTAGTGAAGAATATTATTCCAGCTATAGCTTCAACCAATGCAATCATTGCTGCAAGTTGCTGTAATGAAGCTTTAAAGATTGCGACTGGATCAAATCCGTCACTTGGTATGAGAGAAAACTACATGATGTACAGCGGGAACGATAGTATCTATACTTATACCTTCAAACATGAAAAAAAGGATGATTGTGCAGTCTGTGGCGTTCTTGCCCGTGACATAAAGATCGATCCAGATATCACGCTAGAAGAATTTATTGAATCACTTGCCGGAAGACCTGAAGCACAATTAAAGAAACCCTCCATCCGAACAGAAAATAAGACATTATACATGCAATTTCCTGAAAGCTTACGAGAACAAACTACAGCTAATTTATGTAAGAAAATGCGAGAGTTAGTTGTGTGCGGCCAAGAAATTGGTATCTCTGATCCATCTCTAGCTGGAATAAATTTAAGGTATAAAATTATCTTCTGAAGATTTTAGAAGCAAAAAAATTAAAAAATTCAAATTCAAACGACATGATGGACTAAAATTACTTTACATATATATTAAACGATGAATATACATAATGCTAATAATATTTGAATCACAAAATTTGGGTCCAATTCGAATCATTTTGATTACATCCTTCGACGTATGTTTTCGTACGTATGTAAATATTTGTTTGTTTGTTTGTATTATTTATCGTCCGAGGTGGGCCAGGCTACTACTCCCAAAGGCAATAAAAGAGGTATGAAGGACATCTAGAATACATGATCTCCTAATATACATTAATGACAATAAATACGGTGTCCAACTTTCCACAGTACCATTACATACTAGTTAGTTATATTGGGTGGAATAGGTAGGAACGCATTCGCTATGACTTAAAGTACAAAGGCTAGAGGGGAACCTAATGAGAAAACCCTGTGGGAAAAACGCATTAAGAAAACCTTTACCATTCCCCCCGTACTTCTTTACGACGAGCAGCCTCTTGCAAGCCATTTTAATACCCCCTAGGGATTCAAACCAGCGCTTAACCACTCGCTCTTATAAATTTCCTGGAACAATCGCGAGAATGCTTCATCGAGGGATGATGAGGGTTTTTATTGTAGGACAAAGCGACTGAGTCCCACAGTGATGAGTTGGGATCCTGAAGGGCAGGGTAACCTCTCTGCTTGGCTACTTTCTAACAAGAGAGAAGCCTTCAGACGCCACTAGTAGGCGGTGTGGAACAGAACTTGACGCTCTTCGTATGTATGATAAGGGTATCTATTAAAAGTTGGAGACATGAACTACATACAGCTCTGGTCAAGTTGTCAAGATTAAGATGAGTTCTACTTTTTTCGCCTGACTTATTAATAACAATTATGTTTTAAGATTTCTATCGAGACATGTTGACTAGATTTTTCTTAAGAGCTTCACATTTAAGTCTAAGAATCTTAATAGATTCAAGAAATAATTCATCGCTGTCCCACTGCCCTAAACTTTCAACTGAAAATATAAAATGATTCCTAACCCTACCGAGTTTAACTTTGCCTTCAAATTCTTCATGTCGTAAACATTCTCTACTCACTGTATCTTTCATGGGATCAATCACGACAGCTTTTTTCTCGTTTTCATGCCCTTCGTATCCACTTCCAATCTGCAAAGCTTCCTCTTTAGTAACAGTGTCAAACCCAATAACTCCGTTTGGAAAGCACCTTGAAAATTTTTCGGCATCTGTACCTAAAATAGGCTTCAATATTTTAATAGCAGGTAATAGCCTATAGCTCGCTGTAGCTACCGGACTGAATTTTGCATGATCACTTCCCACACCTTTAATAGCATGCATTTCAAGTTGAATTCCTTGTCCTGGTCGTAGCTTAGCAATTAAAATATCTGGATAAGCGGGTTTAATTGCACCATCTCCCGCAAACTCATGAATTTGATTGCCAAACGGCTTGAATTTGATATCCTTGGCGTATACGTGTGCATTTTTATATTTCTTTAAAGGGTCTGTCTCTCCTTTTTTTGCTTCCGTATTTCTAGTACAATCTACGTTAAGCTCAAGAAGAATTGTATTGTAGTCATAGGCTTGTTTTTCTTCACCCTCTTCTGGCTTCCTAAACCATTTAAGATAATCTAATAAACCCTTTTTACTACCTTTTAAGGGTATAAGACCAAGTCTTTGGGCAAGTACTTCATCTTGCACTATAGAAGTATTATTTAACATGTAAACATATTCTATAGCCAGTGAAGGAATCTCAGCTATCATAATACGACGAAATGAGTTAGCGATGGATGCATCGACTCCAATAAGAGAGAATGAAGCTTTTGTGGGCTCATTATGATGGAATTGAACCTAAGAAAAGCAAACGTCAATGTAGTCCGACTAGTCTCATGAAAAAAATTTCCGACAGATATTTATCTCACGGTAAAATTTTGCTCAAAAATCTCTTTATTCCACGAATTGTTTTCACCTGGATAATGACCTGGATAGTCTGTTGATGACGCGTCAGTGACAGTTTCTTGATTAATACCAACAAATTTTCTGCGGTCAAATACGGGTTGTGGTCCCATCCTGTAAACCTTTTTTGCAAATTGTTGTCACAAAAATAAACTCTAGGTTTGGCAGAGGCGCAACGCAGCGTTATAGCCACACCAACGAATAACAATAAAAAGCCGATATTGGATTCTAAAATAATATGAAGTCTAGAGTATTGTGTATCTGATTACAATTTATCTTAGAAACTGCTTTTTAAAACATGATATGCCACCGAGTATATCATTTCCACCCCACACTCCAACTCATAAGTCCAGTATAAACTGTCCTCTCTCACAGAATGGTTAGCCGAACCTATTGCCACAATAAGATAGCCAATTGCTATCATTTGAAAGATAAAGTAAAGGAGACGACTACTCTATTTACATTCGGCCTTCCTTGAAATGAATTGTGCCGTGCCCTGTCTAGCTAGTAATTGACATGTAGCAGATTTTTGGCGCGAAAGGCACTAACTACTCAACGCGTCTGGGATATCTGTACACGTCGATTCATTCAACGAAGGATTATGGTCAAAGACGTGATTAAACACGTCTTTAAATGTCAAAGAACCATAATACTCTCTTAAGGTTGATGTCAACTTCCAGACTCCGAGAATCTTTTCCTTTCCTACATGCCTTCTTAAATTAAATAATAATATTATTCTTTTATGTGCAAACATAGTTTCAAATTCCGTATGAATTATGGATGAAGCGAATAGGATTTCCGAGAAATTTGTTTCTTTGTGAATTGGAGTAATAAAATTCTAATTATCTCCAATATGATAAGAAATTATTGGCAGCCTCGAAAATAATGAAAAAGTTTTTTTTTCCTACCCATTTTCCATGGCTAAATTATTTAAGGAAATGTTATTTGCCCACCGCAAGAAAATTAAATGCCCTCCCCCTCCACTTTGCACAATTCTGGGACACCTGGATCTTTACTTTAATTGGTCTTTCAAATTTTCGGACCAATCATACAATCCACAATCCTTACTATTTGTCTATTTCTACTAACTTCCTTCATAAATTCCACTCACAGTACATAACTTATTTGCCACCCCTACCCACTTTTCATAACTCGTTACCACCAATGGGATGTTCATTTCTTTGCCAGGATGAACTGATTTAGTAAACATCTAATTCAATCAGATTCAATCAGACTCAATTGTGATTTAAGTGAGTAAGAAGAATGAAACTACGTCTATAATCTGATACGTATTATTGGAAATTTTCTAGGCATAATACCGTGGTTAGAAGATAATGGTTATTTTCCATTATACTCTTCGACCATCCTGAGTAGTGGACAGTTTCTCCTACACTTACTACAAGTCCGTGGACACTGTGATCTCTTCAATGGTCTTGAAGTATCATATTTGGGGTGAAATAATCATAATCTTCCAACTACTGTATTATGCCAAGATAATTTCCAATAAAGCGTATCTGATTATAGTAGTTGTTTCACTTTTCTTGCTTTTCTTACTTACTTATATCACAATTGAATCTGATTGAGTCTGATCGAATTAGATGTTTACTAAATCGTTCATCCTGGCAAAGAAATGAACAGCCCATTTATGAAGGTGGTACCGAGTTGTGAAATGTGAAATACGTGGAAGGTAGTGGGCAGGGGTGGCAAATAAGTTATGTACTCTGAGTGGTAGTAGAAATAGACAAATAGTAAATTTTCGCAAATTCAATATTTAAAATGCTAGAGATAAACACAGGGATGGCAGGTCAAGGCGTGGCACACAAATCAAGTACTGTTGGCCAAGCGACATCAAGAATCTTGGACCAGTTAGGAGCAACTACGTAATCTAAAGCCAACCATTGCTTAAAACCTCTTTACACAATTACTGTTCAAAAAAACTTTGTAAAGGGCTTTTCTTTAGAAGATAAGGGGTTTTGTGATTTGTGTAAATGTGCGCATTAAAATACATATAACTCTGTTGAGCCGCCCAAGCTGACTATTTTAAATCCTTAAACTACGAGAATAAATGAAATGAACTTTAAGTATGAACAATATCAACAATTACAAGTAGTTTTTTGCTCTCGTGTTAATACAAAGTCTAAGTATATACAAATAATTGGTGTTAAGAGTTAACTATCTGCCGTGAGTATATTCCTAAGATTATAATTTCCAAGAAGACGAACTATTTAGTAATCCAAATTATCATTGAGGAAATAAACTGTTATCAAGCCGATGTCTTAATCACTAATTTCAGTTCCGAACTCAATGAGTCGCAATCTACTAGCGTCTTTGGGGTGGTATTGAGCGACTTTCGATCTTACTAGAAGCCTGGCTGCAGCTGATTCTCTTCGAAGATTCACATAAGTATTTGGATGGTAACCATCAGCGTGTGCCATAGTATTTAACAATTGTTCTATTAATTCTTTTATTTCAGAGGCAGCGGCAGATTTCTCATCCCAGCTTTCTTCTTCTTCAGGACTGTACCCCCAAATCTGATTGATTCGGCATTGACGTTTTTCAACTGGAGATTTTGTTTTCTTGACTTTGCCATGGTTAGTAAAGCCACTTTCAAAAATGCTGTCATCTACGGTCAACATCTGTCCTACAACAGGACCACCAAGCTCCTCAATTGCAAGCATTGGTGCTAACTTTTCATCAATGAAGGAGGTTAATGCTTCCATCAAATTCGATGTCTCATTTTCGTAATATCTCTTCTCATCTTCCAATCTTTGGATTTTCTCTTGGGCCAAGGTATAAGAGGACTTGTGCAAATGTAGTTCGACCTCCTCTTGTAAAGAAGTGATGCGTGTCACCAACTCATCTCGGATGAGCTTTGTATCTTTAAGGTCGGCCTTCTCTGTTTCTATAGACTTTATTTTACTCTGAAGGAATTGTTCACATTGAGTAATAGCAAGTTGAGTCTCGCT
Source organism: Erysiphe pulchra (assembly GCA_002918395.1). Taxonomy (NCBI): domain Eukaryota; kingdom Fungi; phylum Ascomycota; class Leotiomycetes; order Helotiales; family Erysiphaceae; genus Erysiphe; species Erysiphe pulchra. Next base: position 4,475 of record PEDP01000355.1, on the reverse strand, counting down.
TATAGTTTGAGTTGCCACACGTTTGGCGAGCAGATTTGGGAGGAGAGAATCAAACTTTGGAAGATATGATTGAACCTCATAAAGGGACTCAAATGCTTCTGTTAGGCAACGAATTTGTCTATAATATGTCGCAGGATCTGAAGATGCCTCAATATCTATTGGAGTACTTGTTGAGATAAGCTACTGTTAAATTAGCCAATAGCTTACTTAGCAAACAAAAAAGTATCTCAAGACCTCTGCAAGTAGATTTTTTTGAGCAGAAATCTGTGCTTTAACAGATTTCAAAGTATGATCGTAGCGAGTTTCCTCATTGCTTGCATTTTCATTTATACCTTCCATTTTACGAAATGACGTAGCTATAGACTTTTCTGAAATGTATTTATCACAGGTTCCTTTCCGAGTTAGTGGAAGTATTCTTGGCAAAAGTTAATTCAACTTGTAATTTTCCGACCACTAACCTATCTTTTAAGTCAACGTAACTAGAGTCCTTATTTCTTCCGCCAAAGCACTTCAAACTCTTGAGTTTGATACTCAGGGTATTGAAATTTTCTGTTAATTACAGTTGTACGGTATCATTTTCATTCACAAATAAAATTCTCGATAGGCTAACCAATTTTCTGCATATGTAGGAGAATCAGCTGCCCTTGCGCTGTAATAGAAGGATCTCAAAGGTTTGAGGTTGGGTCTCTACTACTATTTTCATTCCAGAGGGAATCATCAGAAAATTTTACGTCTTTCTTCACATCCCATATATTCACCATTCACCAATCGCACAAAGCATAAGCATATCCTTACACAAGCTCAAGCTCATATATCCTTCAAGTCTTGCTTATTCTTAAGCTTCCTTTTACTTCACCCCTACGAATTCTTTCTTCATATCAGCCCCAAACCAAGCACACGCGCTACCCCTTTCTCCGATCACCAACATCAGCACGTTTTCCTTCGAAGACTCTCCCCTGGTGTACATAACGAATAAATCCAATTAAATTTACGACTTCTTCTTTCCGAATACTGTGTCAGTAAAGTGAAAAAATTAACCATAGACGCGAGATGTCTACCTCATCAACAGCTGCCCCCATCCCGTCGACAAAACGACCACTTGAAGATCCCTCTTCACCCTCGTGTCCTGCTGATCAGCCTGAAGCCAAGCGACCAGCCCTTGACAAAAATCTTAAACCTATCAAGAATGAGCCCGAAAGTTCGCCACCACGCCTTGAGGCACCAGTTGTCAGCTCCAAAGAAGATGAGACAACAACAAATGGTATTAAGCCCGAAGACCCTGAAGTTAAGAGTGAACCCACAGCAGCAGATGTTGGAACAAAGTCAATTGAAACTGCTATAACTTCATCAAAAGAATCAAAAAACCAAAGTTCTACTCTCCAGCATGACGAAAGTAGCTGGCTCCACATTCGCGCCGTAATAACCAGTGCAGAGGCAGCTACTGTAATTGGTAAAGGAGGTGAAAATGTATCTATGATTCGGAAGATGTCTGGTGCGAAGTGCACGGTCAGTGACTATCAAAAAGGTGCTGTCGAAAGGATTCTCACAGTAAGTGGAGTGGTAGATGCAGTAGCAAAGGTAAGGCTCAATATTTACGTCAATTGAAAGACTGGGACTAACTCTCTAGGCCTTTGGTTTAATTATTCGAACGCTAAATAATGAACCACTTGACAGTCCTTCTAGTGCACAATCTACAACTTACCCCCTACGTCTACTAATACCTCATATATTGATTGGCTCCATAATTGGTAAAGGCGGTGTTAGAATTCGTGAAATTCAAGAAGCCTCAGGTGCGCGCCTTAACGCCTCTGATTCGACTCTGCCATTGTCGACAGAACGATCACTAGTAGTTCTCGGTGTCGCTGACGCTGTTCATATTGCCACGTATTATGTAGGTAGCACATTGTATGAACAGCTTACCGAGCGTTTTGGAGGACCCGCTTCTTCCGCCTACGCATCTCGAAGTGGTGGTCCAGCTGGTGTTATTCCTGGTGGTATGCAGGTAGTCCCATATGTGCCACAGCCAGCTGGAGGTAACTATGGACATCCTGATAATCGTCGGCACCCAGATCGTAGCCTCCATACCCCAGGCCATGGCTCTTATTCACACCCGTACTCTGGAGGTCAGGTACCTCAGCAACCAACAGCTCCGTTACACTATGGCGGCTCCCCTGTAATCGCAGGCTACAATGGTGTTGGTCCTCAGCAACCACAACAACCTATGATTGCTGGCCCACAAGCCCATGGAGGCCCACCAACTCAGCCAATGCCTGGAATGGTACCAGGACAACCTCTAACCCAGCAGATATTTATCCCTAATGACATGGTCGGTGCTATAATTGGGAAGGGGGGTGCTAAAATTAATGAAATTCGGCAATTAAGTGGCAGTGTCATAAAGATTAATGAGCCCCAAGACAATAGTAATGAACGGCTAGTTACAATAACTGGAACAGCTGAATGCAATCAAATGGCTTTATATATGCTATATTCAAGACTTGGTATGATACACTTAAGCCCTTGTGAAATAAATCTTGTGCAATGTGCTAATTAACAATAGAGAGTGAGAAACATCGCATTTGAGTTTTATTTTTTCAATGTAACCGGTTCTTTAATCTGATATACGGGTAATTAGGGTTCAGTTTTGTTAATAAAAAACCACCATAGTAAAACGGGGGTTTCGGCAGGGTGATGAAATATTTGATCTGATTACAGGGTAGTAATCGATTCAAATTAGCTTTCAGCCAAATCAAATTTAATTAAATCAAGTTATAATCAGATCACGAGTGTTCCATACAAATTGAAATTCTTGAATTCATCTCAAATATTATGAATTGGCGTCACAATATTTAGCTTCCAGACCAACAGAAGAGGTAAATTTGGGTGAAAACATAATCAATGAATTTCACTGATTAGTCCCATGATAAGTTCGCTGGCGGTTGTAGATAATACTCGCTGGGGACAGACTAGGTCTCTAACCTCGCAAAGTTTGTATGACGATTACAGAAAGAGTCGAGTCCAGGCAATACTATTAATACGGCAAAAATGGTTGATTATATTTAATAAATTCTAATTATTATGTGTATGATTCCTAAGAAAAAGATATACAACGTAAGTCCGAACCTCATGTATATGTATCTAGCAATCGGCTTAAATTAATCCACTCAATTGAAATACTCATTACAGACCAACATTGATTGATGTCTAAATGAAAGTACTAGCTGAACCATCTAACAGCCTCAGGAAAAGTTTTCTCGAGTAAGAGGAGAGGCTAGATCAATCTGTTTCAGTGGTTTTTTGTTGGCCTTGATCGATCCAGTTTTGCTCTTCGCTACATAAATTTACTCTGGATTGCCTGATATAGCTTCGATTCTTTTTCTCTATATTTTTATGCGCAAAGAAACTATCACGCTCACCAGTCTGTTTACCTATCTGCCTTTGTCTGAGTGAATTCATATTATGCTCTTGACTCTGATTTTATATTGGCTTACGATTTTATATTCCATAGTATATATAGTTAAATTTATTGAGTCAGGCATTTTCCAGCTGCGTCATAACTCCCATCTCGAATTACACAACTATTCAAATCGATTAAAACTAATCGGAAATATATGTGTTGGACGTTTCGTCATCGATCTGACTGGTTCGTGCTTTGTAACCAGTTTATCCGCAGTTACTAGACTTCCAGGCAGTCGCCGGTCCCCAATTCTCACCCACTACTATTTCTACCCTTAAAGCGTTTTATTTGCGCGTCCGCATCCTTCTCTACAATAATTCGACTTACTTCTACTTGAGTAAGTGTTACTCCTCAACACAGACGAATCTTTTTGGCCCTTAAACGCTTGCAGAGTGCATCATTGGCCGCCTGACGGTTCCGAAGCTCCGTTAACATAAGGGTCATATCATGTGCTAATTCCATTATTCGGTGTATCATGGAGTGGCTGTGAACAGCGGAGTAAAAACAGGGGCTATTTATGGGTCCGCTAAACTTAAAATAACATTATCTAAAATCAATTAGAACAGGTTGGATTCATGTATGGCTTATTGGAGGGGGACTGCAGCTGCTCGTCAAAAAAGAGTACGGGAGGAATGGCTGAGGTTTTCTTCTGACGAGTTTTTCCCACTGGGTTTTCTCCTCAGGTTTTCCCTCAGTCTGCCGGCCTTTGGGATCATAGTGAATACGTTCCTACCCATTCGACTTAATGTAACTAGCATCTGGATGGTGTATTGGGAGAAATTAGGCACCGGATGGGCATTGCTGTAGTTTGGAGGACCATGTATTCTAGATGTCTTTCATACGAATAATTTATTTATTCTATTTAAGGTCCTAGGCCTAAGCCATAATGTCCACTTTGGGCACAGGACCGGCGGAGCCGGTTGGGATCATGGCCTCAGGCATGCCCTACTCGTTCACGCCCGTTATTTACAAACAAGATGAAACAAAATGAAAGAAAACGTAGTAAGGAAAGATAAGAAAA
>PEDP01000354.1:0-27046 GCA_002918395.1 Erysiphe pulchra | reverse complement strand
CGGATCACCCAAGGCACCGCTTCATTTTTTCTTTTGCAGAATATTACATCGCCGAAACGGCCGCCCTCCTGGACCTATTAGCTCCCTCATTCCTTCTTTGCTCGGAACCCCTAAAGGTGCCGACACACTATTCGAATGGCTTGAAAAGGCTGATTTTTTCGTAAATATTTGTAATCGATAAGAGTACAGTCCTGTTTCATTTGACGTGTTAGTTAGTCATTATGTTATGTTGTTCTATCTAACACTTGGGAAAACCCTCTAAAAACTTTTGAGGCCATCCACTGACAGTGATTATTGGCCTTTCTTTTACTTTTATTAAGTGCTGGCTGTTTCACACAACGCATCACAACATATATGTATTTGCTTAGATAAGCTTATCGCTCTAGGGCTCCGGCTCTAGCGTCATATGTCCCCAGATAGGATAACAGTTTAGCGTGTTGATCACGTGAAACTCGTACTTGAACGTTAAATAGTAAATAAAAAAAAATACTCCAGAAGCATATTGCGATTTCAAAGTCTGATGTTTGTTGTCCTAGACAACGCTGAATAAGCTAAAATAAATCCAGCCAATCAAAAAATTTTGACAGGGGTGGTGAATAGGGTTAGTATGGTTAGTTCAACCGATAATTATTCAGACTTCACTACCATTTATGTTTTTTGTCGAAAATACTGCCAAATAAGAATGTATTTAAGTTCGTAGAATCGTTTTCTAGTAATTTAAATGCTTGTGGGAATCAAATTTCTTTGCACAATTTGATTTGAGTACTGCTCCAAAAATACAACTTTTCACTGTTCAATACGGCATTGCAATTTCACGTGAAAATGCTTGGAAATTTTAATTAACGACGAGCGCTGGTGGTAAATTTTACAAAAGATCCATCGATAAATGTAAATCAGCGCTAATTCCTGATTTATATCCCTGTTAAAAATCTCGGGTGTACGTTTCTTACGCGACACTTGACCGTTGGCTGTTAAGATGCGATCTTGATCGCAGGCTGCTTGATTTATTATCAAAGTCTTCATAAATAGATTAAGATTTGGTAAAGACTATACTATGACTACTGGTAAAATTTTATCCTTTGAATTAAAGATCTCTATTGAAGACTAATTGCGTTTTAATAGCTCACAGGCCGACATTTGATCCTGTAGATATAAATTACTTAATATTCTGGCTTTGACTCACTTCAGATAGGCTAGAGGAAAAGAAGCTCAAAGAGGCCCAGCATACCATCAGCGTTTGCTACCTGCTCATACCCAGCTAAAAGTCAGGTACAATTACCCGTGTCGGACTTATTCAAGTCGAGATTCTTACACTCAGTAGACAACCTGGGCAGGGAGGAGATGCAGACCGTCAGGTCCGAGACCTAAGAACAGAGCTACTTCAAGCTGAAGCAGCCCATTTTGCAAAACTTAAGGGAGCACCAGTTCCAGCTCTAGATGGTCCACAAAATGATCCAGTTAAGAGAAGAATTGAAGATGGAAATGTAGACGAAGGTGCAGATGAAGACCCAGATATTAAAAGAAGACGAATACTAGAAGAAACAAGAGACATAGATGCAGATACGGAAGATGAAGAAGATAGCAGTGAAGAAGATAGGTCCAACTCACTTAACCATCTCAAAAACGTGGCTCATCCAATTACAGTGAGGATGATGAAGATGAGACAGCCGAATTACAGCGAGAATTAGAAAAAATAAAACGAGAGCGAGCCGAGAAGAGGGAACTGGAGGTAAATTGTAGAAAAAATGGAGATTTAAGAAAATTGCATTTTGATGCTAATTGAAAATCTTAGGAACAAGAAAAAGTAGCTCAAGAAGAAGCTAAACGAGAAAGAGATATTGCTCAAGGGAATCCTCTATTAAATTCAAAAACAGACTTCAATATTAAGCGCAGGTAATGAATTAGCCTTTGATTTAATTACAAGCTAATGCGATCCATTTGCTCCTAGGTGGGATGACGACGTTGTTTTCAAAAATCAAGCACGCGGTACCGAGACTAAAGTGAAAAAAGAATTTGTGAATGACTTACTCCGCTCAGACTTCCATAAAAAGTTTATGAGGTTAGTTTTAGTCACTAGATTTGCTTGTTACTATCATAGATCATGTATACTAATTAGTTACAGTAAATATGTGAAGTAAACCTGGACGATTTTTCTTGCCAACGTCCCAACTGATAGGCCGTATTGGCCATAACAGACTCATTTAGCAGCTAAATCCAGGATGAAAGAGTATCAAAAGCTACTAACAATTTTGTTCTACAAAAGTCTTTGGAAAACATCTTATAAAAGACATCCCTATTTTATATATAACCCACTTTCTAACATCTCTAGCAAATCAGATCTTCCAATGGATAATGTTCTTTATCACATGACTAGAAATAAATTGGGAAACTTTTTTTAAATACGGAAGTTAGAAATCCAAAACTACGAACTCCTAGTCCTACTTCTAAAGAGCTGTAATACTCACTCTGATTAAGAAAAACTTATTGGGTAAATTTATTGATAACAAGAGGTGAGGTTTTAAATTCACGTTGTAAGGCCCAGAAAAGTTCCTGTAAGATTCTGGTGACTTGTAGAACTTGAAATAGATTCATTAAAGAATTTGGAAACACCATTGGCTTTCTAGTTTCTATAAACATTCACACTTTACTTCAATATTACTTCTTATTCTGATAAATCGTCTATAGCATTATTATTCAACTTATAAAGCAAGCTCTTTTTGATACTCCTTACGTAGCATACTTCTGCTAGAATCCGACTCAAAATGGGAGAAAACATTTTCATAAGTATTGCCAAATTCTTCAGCTAAGGCATTGAAATCTGCAAGTAAAAAGTATGGTTTTGCCTTGAAATAGAATGCCACTTCTTTCTTGTCATAAATTTACATATCAACGGAATGGCTGTTATCCCTCAAAGACCAAAAGTTCTCTAAAAAATCCGCCCCAGCCGATTTTTTCTCTATTCTATTTTATTCTGTTGTTCGAAATAGAAAGAGGTTGAGAATCTCATGAGAGATATATATCAATAAATAGATCTCGAAAATAATTAGCTACCTATGATGGATTTGGAGATCTCTGCTGATGTTACAGTTTAAGTACTAGTGCATGATTCGATCTTAACATGTACTTTATACTACAAATAAGTGTCTACATAATCCTCTTGCCATTCCCTTGAATTCCGTCTACCCTCTCTACTTAATTATGATATGATGAAAGGGACGCGATGTGTTGAGTCGTTGATTCATCCAGACGCGACGCTATCTCCTGGCAATTGTCTACTAACAAATGCTACAGGGATCAACTGATTTATATATTTTCTGAATTAATTGAACAACAAAAATAAATAGCTTCTATCTCCTTGAGCTACCATTTTTTTTTCTTCTTCTTTTTGTTCCTTCAGATTCTTATCTGGTGTTGAATGACCTGATCCCGAGATGATGAAAGTAAATTGTAAATAAATTGATGGAGATAAAATTAATTCAAATCTTCTAAATTAAATTCCAAAAACCCTATTTTCTATCTTGAGAAAGACTGACTTACATTTACAATTTTTTAAACTATAGTAACGTGATATGGAATATTCGTTAACCTATTTATTTACTATCAGTGAGATGGATGGATCACCAGAATCATGCAATTTTGCAAATTATTTTGCTTGCATATCTAGCACGCTTTTCCACTCGTTTGATGCATAAGTTATGTAAATCTGATATACATGACTTTCTCATATACATGGCTTTCTCTTTCTTTTTATTTACCAATTGAAATTTTAAAATATAATGAATACCTTGGATAATATAGATTTTCAAAAAAATCATAAAAATAAACTGTGTCATTTACTGCTTGTGGTCTATGAACATGAACGTACACTTAATTTCACGGTTTTCTACTTCTTGACTGAGCAAGTGCAGTGGTGAGATTGAGACTTCTCTTTCCATGAAGAGTAAAACACAAAATGCATCACGATATATTGAAAGAGTTTTTAAAAGAAAGGTGTGTACTTGAAACTCCTAAATTCGTTATTCTTTTTTAAAAAAAAAAACTCGAGTATAAATTTGCATACAAGTATGAATATATTTTCGTTGTCTTTTAAAAATAAACCGAGAGTTTATCAAAATTTTGAAGCAACTAATACTTCATGATTTAGATGGAACTCGAAGTGGAAGGACTAAAGTAAATTAAGATAATTATAAAAAGAGTAGAAAATAAGTCAAAATAGATGATGAGTTACGGTTAAGTACTCTATCTTTTTGAATGAGCCTCTCTTGTCAAAGTACGAATGATAGATGTTTTAATTTTTGTTGAATTTTATTCACAATGGCTCTAGCAACATACATTTTTTTATCATGTATGTGAGGGCTATGAATAATATGATGGTAATTAGGGTTTTCAAACCACACGAGACCTAATCGATGCCTTATTTCTCTTTACTCTTTCTCCTCGAACAGCTAAAGTTTCCCTAAAAAGCAATGTTGGAATCTAGCCCACCACTTTTGGAAACTCTAATCAGCATCTGACGAGTTATTCCAACAGCTTACTTAGATTTGTGTTTGTGCCATTTAAGTTGAAGTCTCTTTTATTCCAATTTATTGGCCAGTCAGTTGGAGAGGAATTGTTATCTAAAGACGAAGCTGACTAAAATTCATGGAGTTCGATAGGGATCGATGGGGATCCCTAAGCATAGGATTTATGCCTCTCTAATTAGCTCCTTTTTGATGAACGAAAGGGTTTCCAGGCGCCACCATAAGTAGGTGCAGGGCAAAACTTGACATCCATGATGAAGATTATTGCAGATGCTGTAAAGCCATTTAATCACCCGACTCATGTTGCCTAGATGACCTTCCCTTCCACCCTGGCCTGTCCTAAACTCTTCAATCGAAGTTTTCAGTTATGCATGCAGGACGATGAGCTGGAATAGTAAAAAGAATTTCTGTAACATCAGTATTGTTTACATATTTTGAAAGATTTTTTAGAAATATCTAATTTTTTATTGGGTATATACTTTTTCAAGAAACCTAAAAGTGCAATAAATGGGCAATGAGTTAGGGCTGGGAATTTTTTTCGATAATCTCCTCGAAGCAACCAGCAGCAGAAGCTATGAATCCTAAGTATGGTGGACTGGGAGATAACACTTTTGAGAGATACTCAGGATGAAATTGTACTCCAACAAACCAAGGGTGATCCTTAAGTTCAATTATTTCCATTCTCTCTCCATTAACGTCTTTACCCACAAAACACATACCCTTAACCGAAAGTTCCTCGGTATATTTAGGGTTAATCTCATATCGATGTCTATGGCGCTCCGAAATTACATTCGTATTACCGTATGTCTTACGCACCCGGGACCATTCTGTATCGTCTTGCAATACAGTTGGGCGGAGACCTAAACGCATGGTACCACCCATATTGACTTTATCGATTTCCGGCATGTAAATAACCACTGGGTCATCACAATCTGGATCAATTTCCATAGAAGTGGCACTGGAAAGACCACAAACATTACGTGCATATTCAATGACAGCAATTTGCATACCAAAACAGACCCCCAAGAAAGGTATCTTATTAGTCCGTGCCCACTCAGTGGCTTTTATCATACCATCTGTACCTCTGGATCCAAAGCCGCCAGGAACGATGATGCCACTTGCTGTGCAAATTACATGCCAAGCTTTGTGAAAAGAAGCAGGATCATCAGAACGACTTTGTTCTTCCAGATGCGAAGCATCGACCCACGAAAGTTCAAGCTTTTTTTTACAATGCATGGCTGAGTGCTCAAGAGACTTAATAACTGAGAGATAAGAATCATGCAAGTTAGTATATTTCCCAACGAGTGCAATCTTCACAACTTCTCGCAGATGATCATTTTCAATGATCAAATTTCTCCACTTATCCCAAGTTACTTGCCCTTGGCAGAGTAGACTATCAGGTATGGTAAGATCATTTAAATGAAGGATTGAAGATATCGTTGATACGAGACCTTGTTTTTCAAGAAGAAGTGGTACATGGTAAGTCGAGGATACATTATGAACTCCTATAACTTGCTCGGGCTCGACTTGGCAGAACATAGCAATTTTATCAATGATACTATTTTCAAGTGGAACATCACATCTACAGGCAATCTGTACTCTTAGTAAAGTTACTCTTCATAGATACTGCACTTACTAAATCAGGTACTAATCCAGCACGACCTACATCACGAATTGCCTGTTGTGTAGGCTTCGTCTTTTGTTCACCTTGTATAACTGGAACAAGAGAGACATGAATTTGAAGGAAATTGTTCCTTTTAGCTCTCCGCTTTAGCTGACGCATGGCCTCTATGAATGGAGCACTTTCGATGTCACCTACAGTTCCTCCCAATTCAATTATACAGATATCTGGACACTGAGCAGTCTCGTCGACAGGAATTCTCGAAACGCGCTCAATCCAGTCTTGTATTGCATCTGTCAAGTGAGGCACAACTTGCACAGTTTTTCCAAGATAGTTTCCACGTCGTTCTTGTTCAATAACATGCTGGTAAATCTTACCGGTTGTGATATTATTCTCACGTGTAAGAGTAATATTTAGGTAGCGTTCATAATTGCCCAAGTCGAGGTCAACTTCACCACCGTCATTGAGGACAAAAACTTCACCATGTCTAGCTTGTATTAATTCAGAAATACTTAGGTTACAAACAGTTTTCGAAAATTTGCTTACTCTGTCGGAGACATTGTGCCGGCATCAACATTTAAGTATGGATCAATTTTAATTGAGGTAACGTGCATTAAAGTTAGTTATAAACATTCTACGTCAACTTAATAGTCTTATCTTCAATCCGATTGTCTTCAGCAATAGGCCAGTGGAGGAGGCTTTTAGCTAGTTAATGATGTTTACTCCGAGCCTTATTAGAATCCATACCTATAACTCCTTTCCCAATTCCTGAGATCACCCCTATCAAATTTAGTTTTCTGATCTCTGATAATGCTTTATTGGAAAATTTTACCCCCTGATACAAGAACATATTTCATTCTTGAAAAGACTAATTGCTCTCCTTTGACAAAGATGAAAATCCCGAATAAAGGAGATTTAAGATATTATTTCGACCAGTTTTGGAAAAAGATTTACTAATGAAGCAAACTTATTGATCTTGCTTGAGTGTATATATAAAAAAACCTGCGGAAATTTTCCAATTAATTTTCCACCTAATGAAAACTCACGACGTGTGCACGGGGCTGAACCATGTCCAGACTATATTAAGTAAGTGGGTACAACAGCGTCACTGAAGATATGGCGTAGGACGCATGAATCCTATACCTCAGAAGTCCTTGTTTTCAGCTATAATGAAGAGGTACTGAGAATTTCATTTCCTTTCATTAAACAAAAGATAATTACCATATCTACATTTTGTTCGAAGGATTTTCCAGTAAGCAAACTAGGGCAATGGCTGATGAGTGATTTACTTTTTCGTCCAGCATGTTATGGGAAGTTTGTGAAAAGTGTGGTAGCTATAGGAGACAGGGGATTATTTGGGTCCGCTAATACTAAAATAGCATTTTGAACAGTGATTTTTCCCAATCGGATGATAATTATGTACCCACTACTAACCATTGCTTTCATTATCACTTTTAACATTATCATTTGAACCAAATTAGTAAAATTGGTTCAAATGATAATGTAAATAGTGATGATGAAAGCAACGATTTAGAAGATTGGGTTATGCCTCCTAATAATCAACAAGTTGTGGATGACAAAGCCTTGGCAGATGATGAGCCTGTCATTATTTTATCACACACCGACAGCAGAGAGATGTTGCTCATATGCGTGCACGAGAGGCATTGCCTGGCAACAACGACGATGTTTTCAATAACTTGCCTGATTATAATCTTGGTATGATCATTTAAGATTTTCTGTTAATTAGATTTCAGTGACATCTATCAATATTGGGAACAATAATGGTTTGACCGAAGGTAAGACTAAAACTCATAATTTTAAAAAATCACGTCACTTATTTCACAGAAGAATCTACATCTATCAACAATGAACCTGAAAGAATTGAGCCCGAAGTAAAAACGACAGGTACATTATAGAAACTATACTTAATTATTAGTGACAATTATCTAATTTTCTCAAAGCACCTCGACGACTCCCACAATGGCTTGAGCCTCTTCCTAATCATCGCACAGTTCCTGTTGCCTACACAAGTCGTTAGAACAGGAATTTTCCTACATACAATTTGGGTTAATGCACCAGTGTATGTCCTTCCTGCTACGCTTTGCACTTGCCTCAAGAAAGAGCTCACTCTTCACCAGTTGCACGACCACAACTTCAAACATGTTGCAAAGAAGATCAGGTAGTTCTTAATGAAATGCCTGAACCCCCGGCTTATTTACGCTGTCTATGGATATCGGATGATTGTGATGCCAAGGCGTTCCGAAACAACTCTCGACAGTACAATTGTGCTTTCGTCTTTCAAGTACACGGAAAACAGGATGCTAGTTGATGGAGGAATTCGTGGTGGACTCAGAAGTTTTTCGATCCACGGACAAATCTATCACCAGACTAGTGCAGCGATGCAAGAAGGGGCAGTGCCAAGATACGCTCAGTTGTATTTTGTTGGATCAGAACAAGCAGTTGAAGCCCGAATAGAGGGGAATAATCTTAATCCTGATATCGTTAGGTCACTCATAGAACTTATCGAGCAGAATAACTCTTTTTTCGAATACTATCATACTGCTTTACGTTCTCTACAGGAGTCTGAAAATCAGGGATCATTGCGTGTGGTATTAAACTCAGAACTTCGGCTCATAGTTGAAGAACACAATGATCGACGGCGGTACAACTTACCAACAACTAATGAAGTAGCTGTGGTAACTCCAGATGGAGCTAATCGGAATCCAAGAGACGTCATTTTATTCGCACGAAATGGTGATGGTACTTTATCACTAAGGTTTGAATATATCCCACGTAATTATCCTACTTACCTACTGCTGCACTACGTCCTCTTTTATCCTTTTGGTAATCCAGGATATCACTGGTAAATCCCATTGCAGAATCAAGAATCAGAGAGTACGAGGCAATATTGTCCAGGACGAAGAGGTCAAGAAGTGGGGTAGTAACAGCTGCGCTTCAGCCAGATTATTTTTTAGATATCATCTGTTTACGCGAAAAAATCCGGATTCTTCAACAATTCGATTTAACGCGCTAATACACGGGGAGAAACTGTTTCAACAAATGTGTTGTGACATGTATGCCTGTGTCGATGACAATATCTTAAATTGGCATCGTAATAATCAATCGATTTGTCGCATTCAAGGACAAAGTAATCTCGCCAAGCATCTTCGAAAAACGTCCTTGATCATTTGGGACGAGGTCACAATGCAGTTGAAGTATAATTTTACTGCGTTTGATCGGCTGCTGCGAGATGTGTGTAAGGAAGAAGGCGAGGTGGCGTCGAGTTGACTTTTTGGTGGGATTCCTGTATTTCTTAGGAGGGATTCTGCACAAATTTTTCCTATGACACCGAGAGGACGACCAGAGTAAGTCGTCAATGCAACCATTAGTTGTTGGTCGAGCTGTCAAGCCGCTCTTTCTAACGCAAAATATGCGGGTCAATGAAGCTACGAAAATAAGCGTTTCGCCGACTGGCTGTCAAGTCTAACATACACACCGTCAATGTATAGATCATTGGAAATTTCGGATTGGATTCGAACAAATGATGATAGAGTACAATTTTGTGAATTTGATTTTCCTGCTGTGAATATCCCATCTCGAGATACTGCTATTTTTAACGATCGAACTATTCTGTCATCCCCTAATGACACAGTTGAACGTTTCAACAATGAAATTGCGGAATTACGGGATGCTGCCTCTCGCGAGTACTTTTCACACGATGAAGTTCAAAGTCAAGAAATTGATAATTTCCATGATTATACTCCTGAATTCCTGAGACAGATCACATGCCAAGGAATACCAATGGGTATTTTAGGACTTCAGGTTGGAATGCCGGTGATGCTCCTGCGCAGTTATTAACCTAGATTGGGACTTTGCAATGGAACCCGGTTAATTATCATAGGGCTGTTTAATCGTTGTATAAAAGGAAGGATTATTTTGCAGGATCCTCGATTTAATGGAAGGGAATACTATATCTTTCGAATTTCTTTGACAACTGAAAACAAGCTACAATTTCCTCTAGTGTGAAAACAAATTCCACCCCGACCTTGCTTCTCAATGAAAATCAACAAGTCACAAGGTCAAACACTCGAGATTTTTAGAGTAGATTTGAAAACACCTGTCTTCACACATGGCCAGCTGTATGTTGCGTTGTCAAGGGTAACAGATGTGCGAATAATTTTTTATTGTTTGTCATAATCGAAAAATTGGATTAAAAAAAATTGAATTGATGGCTTGGCTATCAAGACTTTCACTCGTCATACTTGATTTGTCGGCAAGCAAATCTGTTAATGACTAACTTGTTTTCACTAAAGAATGTCACTTCCATTTTCTCACAGATCAATTCTGATTAGGGATGGAAAATGGAGTAATGGATTTATAACACTAAATTAAGAAATTATTTTTCACTTCTAATTGTCTTTTTTTTCCATCGGATGGCATATATTTTACAAAATCGTCGGCGACTGACAACACTAGCTGGAAGAAATGGACAGACTTATGATCGAATAAGATCAAGTACAGTGTTTACCTAGCAAAAATTTATATTCAAATGTCCGTTGATTGTGGTAGTAATTTTTTCCTTTTTTATCAAGGCAAATCTCTTCTGAAGATTCATTTGTTATTAACCTCGATGATTTTCGAGATAAACCTTTGAGCCTTACTAAATTAGCAATTCTCGCACGTTTTCAGAGCACAAAGATCAATACTCTCGATTTTTTTAGAATTTAAACAGTATTCTTTAATACAGTCTGGCCTGTTTAGCCTAGACATTGGTGCCACTGTTGTTCACTGGTGGCGGGGGAATTCTGGCGACATAAGCTGTGGCGATTGAGGTAGTTTGTGTCATGTTTCGAGTAGTCTAAACGTTCAGGGTATCCATACCACATCATCACTAGGACGTGTCAACTAGCTCCTGCTTGGTGTCTATCCTTGCAGCAAAATTAAACCCACTACTCCTACGATCACTGCGAATAGCTTCACTTTTTGATTTATGCTGTTTGAACAGTATTTTGATCAACCTGACATCTCCATTCACTACTACGCTTTTTTTTAATTTGATCTGATCAGCGACTTCTTATTTGGATCAGAAATGCTGTTTAAACTAACCTCAACAAATTAAGGAAAATAGTCATTAATCTTTCTCCTTAGCTGAAAGTAATTCTATAGTTTAGTCCTATCGGATTGAAGATAGCTCATCCAATTTGCCTGTGAGACTTTTAGTTGAGGTAGGAATTTGTGTCTTTACATTTCTACTTGATAGTTGCTAGAGATTGTACTGTCAAGATTAGAGAATATTTATTGAAGGTTTAGGACCAATTGGATCATTAGCTTCTTGTCTTCTACTTTTCATTATTCTATAGTCTGATTGAGTCTGATCGAATTAGATGTCAGTTCATCCTGGCAAAGAAATGAACATCCCATTTATGAAGGTGGTACTGAATTATGAAATATGAGGTAGGTAGCAGGCAAGGGTGGCAAATAAGTTATGTACTGTGAGTGGAATTTATGAAGGAAGTTGGTAGAGATTAGTAGTAGAAGTAGACAAATAGTAAGGATTGTAGAGTATTGATTGGTCTGTAAATTTTAAAGACCAATCAAAAGTCCAGGTGTCCCAGAATTGTACAAAGTGGGGGGGAGGGCATTTAATTTTCTTGAGGTGGGCAAATAACATTTCCCTTTTTTTAACCCCTCACTGCCTCCTTTAATGGCTAGATGTCTGACATATATGCCCTCGATAAGTTTTATGAGCTCTTGAATAATCACAGCCGGATGACGCTTATGTTCTCGATTTTCCAATTCAGACACGTCCAAGTGATGAAGAAGTCTAGATACTAGCTCTAGCTAGCTCATTTTACTATTGATATGAGGTAACTTCATACAGTTCTCAACTATCTCAACGTCATCTGAGTAAGGTAAGTGTTAGCTCGCGACCTCGAGCTTATTTAAGTCTCTCGATTTTTCGACGTATTGAATACCCAAAATTTCTTTGAGAAGTTCCTAGTTGTGTCGCGTTTTTGATTGATTTAGAGTAGTTTCATAAGGTATTTTGAGCTAAATAAAAAAATTAGTATTTAATGCTTGGTGATGATCTTGATACATTATCCGCCTGAGAACATTTGTCTCTAAAAGTTTCAATAGAGACAAGTGTGTTATATCCATCTTGGAAAGCCTAAGTCTATGGGGACGCCTATTTTTGGCGTATTTTTCTTGACTAGCTGTCCAAAGCACTTAACAGTTAGCTATAGCAATAGAGAGCTTTTCTGGGATAGATGCCTGGAACTTAATAAGCTCCTTGATGGCTTTCTTTCGTTGACGCTTAGCGGCACTTGGCGGCACATGATAGATCGTACACCATTATTAATTTTTTTAGATTGCTCTACACGAAATTCATACAAGTGCTGTGATGCCCACACTTGAATCGAGATATATAACTCATCCCTTGAGTTAAATACAGTCTCTGGAGGCAGTGGCATGGATGTAACAGATGGAGAAGGTTCTCCTGGTAAGGGCTGAGCAAAAGCGGGAGAAGTGTTCAAAGTGAAGGGACAGGTTTGGGGAATCAGATTTTCTTTTCAATTTCAGTGATTTGCGAAATATCATTATTTATCTTGTCTTCAAACTGTTTACACTAATTATCTTTCGACGCAGACTAACATTGCTAGGAAACAAAATTATAATTTGCTGACTAATAAAGTTTTGAGTCTACAGCATGGGGTAAGTGTATTGCGACTCTTCAGTGAGCCATTCCAAATTAATGAACTTGCCTTGTAGGATGTAGTGGTGGCTTGGCCCCGTTAGCGTTTATGGTCTCGAAGATAGTTACAGCTCTCCTATTCCCAGGACTGACTGAATAAAAATCTTTGACATCTTCTGGTACATACACATAATGGCCCTTACACATTATAGAATTTAGTTATGTTATCGTACAGTCGAAGAAGATTCAATAACAGTGGCAAGTATTGCTAGTCATCTTAAGTCGTGCAGCTCTGCAGAAAGGCATGCATGCGGACCTGCTTGGCAACGTAATTTGCTTTTCAACGCATTTTGCTTTTCCCGACTAATAGCACTGCGAAAAACGAGGAAGTTGCTCCCAACGCATAGACTATTATCTTCCTGGAATTTATGAATTTATTATCATAATTGACACTCAGGCCATTCCCTAAAAGGGATAGATAGCTCGATACCGAATTGATAAACTTCTAATGTCTTGGAAATTAGATTTTGTAACATTTTTTTATTCCATCGAGCTCTTCTTGTCAACTTCTGATTTTAATCATGATGGGTTAGCTTCGATAGGAGGTAAGAGCTTCATGATGCGCCCTGCAGTTCGTTCGTCAGTTAAGTCGCTCGGTTCTCGCACACTTCATGGCCTCATCTCTAAATTAGGCCTAAATTGTCTTACGGAATTGTCGTACAGTACTTTTTGTTTGTTTAAGAGTCGCTTTATCATGGAAAATTTCTAATTCTTATGATTACTGAGGAAGGTGAATGGTTCAGCTACTGGAATAAGTTCAGGTTATCATTCTTGCAAGCATGTGATCATAGAAAGCATTTCAGAGCTTCTCAATCGTTTCGATAACTTAGCAGCCAGTTTTCATTGTCTCTTTCATCAATTTTTGATAGGAAATTACTCTCACGAAATATATCTAACCTCCGACCAAAGAAAACTTGGGATTTCCTTGGTGAATGTACGCCTACTCAAGCCTTGCTTGACTGTCTTGTGAAGGTGAATGTTCCTTATCTGAGGCAGATATATCACAAAACTTTACACAGCTGGATCTACTGGTATTCAAGGGCCTTTGACCAGCAGACCAAGAGGTCAGTCTCAAGTCCAGATGCTTCGAACAAAAGTAAAGCGGCAGAGGTGGCAGCTACAAAATCTTTGATTCAAAAGAAGCCTTTTAAGTTCGAGTATGCGGCAAGAAAGGCGGATGATGTCATTAAACCAACTAAGTTACTATGTGGCTCTAGATCATGTGGTAATTTTAATGATCAAGACCAGGATAGGTGAAAATGCCTGACGAAAATAGTAACTACAGACGAAAAGGATAAGAATGAGCAAATTTGGGCCAATTTAAGGATTAATTCCTTTCAGTCGAAGTAATGATATTAAATGCAGGATGACTTGAGATGTGTATCTTTCATCAGTACTTTAGTGAGATCTTTGACGCTTCGTGATTGATGCCACTAGATTTTCTTTTCTATTGATTTTAACGGGCAAATATTGCACGCTCTCGGCCTCTTCTATCCAAGGAATTTTAATTTCTGGAACGTGCTCTATAATAAATTCTTTGATTCCTTTCGATAATGGCGCACCGTCTAAAACACCAATTATAGAAACACTAGGTATGCCTAGACATTGACACAACTGAATATGGCATTCTTTAGGGAACCTAATAAATCTTGTTTGGGGATATTTAGGGTTTGCTAAAGATGCAGTTACTATTAGTTGAGGCAAGAGCTCCTCTACAATGGCTGGTTGAGACGAAGATACAGTAAAAATAGCTAGAAAATGTAGAGATGAAGTAGATTCATCATCAAAAATCGTGCTAGGATCATCTCTAAAGTTATTCAGCCCATAGCTTTTTGCGCTTCGTATTCTTGAAATGTTGGAGAGAGACTCGAGTCTCCGCAAAATTGAATTGAGGCCAACAACAACATAATTTGATACCTCAGGAAAAGAGGGAATCGGTGCTTCTAAAAATGTCATTTCTTTTTTGTCTCCAGACTTATGTTTCCGACGAGTCCTCTTGCTTCTTTTACCCTTTGATGGGTTGATATGGTCACGGCGATATTGGCCAATAGGAGAAATCAGCCTTTCAGAGTGTAAGCGGATGATCAAATGAGTCCTCCATGCAAGCAGTGGAAGGCTACTTGCCTACTGAGCAAATTGATTAACGTATCTAAATGCTCTGGAGGTATTTTGGGTCTGATATAAACGTTAATTTTAATAAATGGTGACCGATTCAAAAAAACATGTTTTACATACAGATTGTTTCTACTGTAAGGCGAATCTAGTTGCCAGGTAGTCTTATATTTATACTCCATGTAAGACAATTGAGAAAGATTGCAATATCGAAGGATCTGTTCTTACAACTTCCACCAAAATGGTTAAAATCAACTTAAATTTGAGATTTAGACTTAATTTGTTTTATCGTATACGGTTCTAATAAAAAATCCCCCAAAAAGGAAGTTCCTGTGTAGAAAATATGTAGTCTTCTTGAACGCTATAGAATAGATATGCAGTGTCATAAGACTTATTTCCGGCCAACCGTAAGCTGAAGCTTGAGTCTAGAGTTTCGCAAACATCAATCACTGTAGATTTAGACTTGCTTGTATTTTAGCCGAAATCTTGTTATATGCTAGGGTTGTTATAAGACTACGCTAGATCTAGATCACTGATTACTAAAGCGGCTGGCAAATGATAGCTCAGGATAGACCGACAATGCACTAGTAGGGATTAAAGACAATTAGTAGTCTAGTCATGTAATATATGACTAAACTAGCTTTGTATGATATCTCTTCACGACGCGTCCAACAAACATCAAATATTTGATCAACAGCATTTCTTCAAAAAAGGTAAGAAGACCTTCTTGCGCTTTAGTTAGTTAGGGAATAACTTTAAATCTTATTTCGAATCAAAGAAATCTGCTCAAAATACACTAATAAGTGTCCCACAAATCAGTGTAAGACACTGAAGACATACCTCAGCACAACAAGAAACATCATTTCTTTTTTTGAAAGAATTAGACATCTTTGTTAATGTGAATACTTTGAGCCATTTCATAGGTTGCTTGTGGCATTAAATTCTCATCTATTGACACGGATTAGCTAAAATTCAACACAGGGTCAAGCTATGCGTCTTTAAGCTAGATGGGTGGTAAGGGAAGTGTTGGATTGTACTTAACACGTCTATGAGAATTCGGATTCCCACAGTATCATCAAATAAATCGTCCAAATCTAGCTGATCTCTGACCCAAAGCTAGTGGTCTTTCAATCTGTATATCTCGTGAACTAGCTTTTCAATATATGCTACAAGGTAGTGTATCAGCCCGATTTCACTGTAATTTTAGGGCCTAAATGATGTCATTTAACTGGATTATAGTTTGAAAGCAATTTCTACAAGGATTATATGTAGGCCTAAGCAAAATTGGGTATTGTAATGGAAAGCACAAACTTCATTTAATGATAAAGAAAGGCCGTTCTTTGTCGAATGAGAAAGACGGCCTAACATTTCATCAACCCTATTGTAATTAGCTATTTGCCCAGATACTGCATATATAGTTAATACACTTGACACGTGTATGTGGCATTGTCAGAAGCGAAACGCAGTTATCAGCATCTATGGTGCTAGGAGAGGGCGCTTACTTACTGGCTCGAGCTGAGGCCTCGTTGGTCTAATTAATATCCTTGTTATTGACTTGAATCACAATTGTGACTCCATTTGTCACTTAACCGCAGTGATATGTGATAATGAGATTGAGCATTTCAATAGGGAAAGATTGGATCTAGTAGAGGGAGGGATGGCTAGGTGGCAGAGGAGCTTGTTGGCTTGACCCAAAAAAAAGAGTTTCTGGATTGGCCGGTGCCATCAGATTCACCTATTCACCGCCTTCGCTTAAACGCCGCCAGCAAGTCTCGACGAATTTGTATTTTGTAATTGGCGGGGAAACCACCATCAATTATACGTTTGTATGTGTTGATTAAGTGGACAATTTGAGTTATGCTTGATCATAATATCTTCTCTGACCCAAATAGGCCCATCTAGGCGAATTTATCAGCAACAGAATTTGCTGTAAACAGTAGGATAAGCAAATAGGCTGTAACTACGATCTTTTATAGATAGATAGATGCCTTAGGCATACATAGCTTGCTAACCGGCCCCGCCCTCACAGCCAAGCAAGTAGCTCTCCTAGGTAAGGTCTTATAAAATCATTCGAGGGGTATATTTTGATTCTCCTCCTATTCAATGGATAATTCATTTGGAAACCAGAAGGTGTTACTGTTTATATCTTAATAAAGAAATTGCTGTAAGAGTCTTCTGCTCACACTTTTACTCCTCCTATACACGACCTGCTCAATCTCCCAACTCGGCTACAAAGGCATCTTCAACCTCATGCCACTATCTACAGTGTTTATCTCAGCTCCCTAGCTATAGGGCCGCGGTGTTTCCATCGAGTTTCAATCTCAGTGCCCCAAAGCATCTGTCAAATGGAAGAACCTCTAACAGAGCGATCGACTTCCTCAGCGCCTTGCTCAGGTCGCCCAAGCCCGTATGACGAAGTTACTGAACCTCCTTTACGAAAAAGGCAGAGAACTTCCCGAGCTGCATCTCGAAGTAGATCAGTAGATGAGTCCTTGGATCTAAAGAATTCATCACTGGATGGTACTACCTTGCTCTGTGAGAAGATTGACTCACCCGAACCTGATCAAAAAGCGTCAACGCCAACCTGCAAATCATCTGAGGATTTTGTTGAGCAATCACCTAACAAAGTCACCATAAATATTCGTACCAACCATCCAATAGTTTCAAACCATTCTTCACCATCTTCTTCATCAAATCCGGATACGATGAAACATCTACATGATGATTCACATGGCTCACAAATTATTGTGGAGTCCGATAGTGATGGATTTTCTACTGCAACGCCATCATCTTCACCAATCTTAGTATCCAGTCCGCACGTTGAATTATTACCGTTGGAAGAAGCAGACCTTCTTGATCGAGATCCCCCAATAGCCTTTATTGATGAAAACGAAGATGAAAATAATGATGATAACGATATCAATGATAATTCTGACATTTTCTCAAGGTTTCCTTATCGTGTTGATGGAGAATCACTTACCAGCACTTTGCATAGACTTTTTAGGTTTTTCCAGTGTGGTAAGTTGAAAACTCTTTATAAGCAACTTAAAAAGCTTACCCAAATTTAGATGAAGTAGTTACTGATGAAGTCTTCTGTAAAATTCGCGACTGGATTGAGATATACCTACATACAACTACCAATACGGACATTTTCTATGATAATTTTGTTAAGAACCAAGAATTCTGGGCTTCGTTACCAGAAATTGTTTGGGCATTAAGTCATCGCCAAAAATACTTTGGTGACTTTCTCCGAAGAAGCCGAGAAGGTCGTC
The DNA here is from genome assembly GCA_002918395.1 of Erysiphe pulchra. NCBI lineage: Eukaryota > Fungi > Ascomycota > Leotiomycetes > Helotiales > Erysiphaceae > Erysiphe > Erysiphe pulchra. The sequence continues at coordinate 8,767 of PEDP01000354.1, read as the reverse complement.
AAGCACTTACGAATATGTTCTGTCAGTTTGGTCGCTTAACGAGTCGATTTCTAATTGTTGATCTCAAAATTTTAAACTCATGCACCTCAGAAATAACGGACGAGCCAATTTTAGGATCCCAGCCGTACATACACGCCCTAAGTCATTTACTTCACAAAGATGAGAGTCCTCATATTGGCAGAATTTTAGAAATCCACTATCACTGGAATTTTGATGATGATATTACTCAAATCTGTTATGACTTTAAAATAAATGGTGGAACAATACCTGCACTACAAAAATACATGGAAGGCCAACTACGTTTCCAGCCTTTAACTCCTCATAATATTGAGAGGATTGTTTATCCATGTCGCATAGTTGAAATCTTAATTCGTGAATCCATTTTATTCTCTCAAGATAATAAATTACTCGAAGATGATAAGGCTAATACTGATACTGCTGAGATGACTTTTAAAGTGGGATATGAACTTTTTCTTTCAGTATCTGCAGCATTGGAAAATATTATCGACAAACATATTACTAGTCTTTCTCCTGATGCTGTTACCACTCTTCTTCAATCTCTTGCATACATTTTGAAATCAGCACTCTCAATTAATACTCGACTTACGCAAAAATTAATTGTTGAAAAAGAAAAGAAATTTGAGATGATCAGCGCCCAAGACCATCCAACTGTAATATCTGTGGAGTGGAAATTCAAAATCTTAAAAAAGCTCATAACTTCTGCACAGATGCAGTTACGAGTTGTAGGTGTCACTACCATGTGTACTGAGCTGCTTCAACTACATCATTCGAATAGGGCATCAGATACAGGCTCATCGCCTATATTACTATATTTTGCAAATTATATTCTTGAAATTAAATTAGTAGATTATATTGTTGGTGTTGGGTCACATCCTGAAATCATTAATGAAAGTAGTAATATAATTGGCTTTCTCATGGTCACTAAGACGTATAATTCTGAACAAACAGATACTATTTGGCAAACAGTAAGTAATTGTCAAGATCAGAGGGTAGTAGATGCTTTATTACGGATGCTCAGCCATTGTCATAACCTATTTGATGAGGATAATTTGTATTATCTCTGCACAAAGGCTATGGATGTTCGCATTGAATTGTTCACACCAGCAATGCGAGATTTGTTTCAAGCATTATTTAAAAATCTTGTAGCAAAAGCTAGCTCTGACACAGTGGTGCCTGCACCACCATTTCAGCTGTGTGTGAGACTCATACGTGAATCCTCAAAGATTACAGAAGAAAATATATCAAGCTATTCGGAAACCCAAATCTGGGCTGCCACTAGATTTCGAGAACTACTAAGTTGTGGTCCGACACCTCGGGATCGTTTAAATATCTATCAGGAATGTATGAAGGATGTTTCTCTTAAAACTATGACCGCACCAGGAAGCATATGTGTGATCTACACACTTCTCTCATCTGATAACTACGCAGAGTTACCTCATTTAACGACTGCAGATGGCTTAACCCGATTACTAATAGATGAGTTAGAAGATTTAGCTTCTACTGACGATATTTCCTATGTTCAACTTCTAAGGACAACCCCAGCAGGCCACGCATGTCGGAGTTTACTTCTGCGAATTATTAAAGCAGTGCCTAGTACTATTACTCAAGATCTAGGGGAACGTCTTTGGAATGCTCTTGTTGGATGCAGATCCCGAACAAGTACTGAAAGAAATACTTGGTGGCAAACCCTAAATGCTGCAGTCAAACAATCGCATAGCAACAACATATTTTTATCCAGATGTTTTCAAGATTATCTACCAAAATTACCCACAAGCTGTTTTACACCTGGTGCCTTAGAATTTGCAAAGGAAGCTGTTCTGAACTGGCTTGAGATCGTTCATTGTGATTTGATCGAAGACAAAAGGCCGTTCAAGTCACTCGCGCTCGAGCAAATCTGGCGTATGGCTCTTACTGCCTCATCAAATACAATTGAAGGGCCTGCCATTAATATACTTGTAGAGATATATGTTCATAGCACTCTTATTACATCAATTCCTCGAGGCAAAGCCCATATTATTCATCTTGATCTTGTTAACCGCTGTTTGAATCAACTTAAAGGTGCTGCGTCTGAGTTGAAGAATCTTAATAGTGACAAATATAAACAGTCAGTCGAAATTACAGATTCTAAAACCTCAGAGGACCAGTTTCAAGTACAAGAAAGAATCTTTATACGGTCATTGGCTGTTTTACGAGAGTTTCTCAGAGCTTATTATTTGAAGCCACAATTCTCGAACTCGAGTACTAAACTATTTTTCTTGCAAGATGCTTCAGATAGCTTTGATGGTGAACCAGTAACCTATAAGTATCAGTCATTTGATGGAAATAATCAGACAGAAGTCAAAAGTATAGTTATTGGTCACAGAAATAACTTAGCATCACTTCTTTCCACTCTACAAAAAGTAACGGGATTCAAAAATTTTAAAATTTACTGTGGTGGAAGGGAATTTATTCCCAATGATCAAGATATGAATAAGCCTGTTATTGACCTCAATTTTAAAGGACTCTTGCTAGTAAAGTACTGCCAAGATACTGATATTACTACCGAGGAGTCGTCTAAAAGTGGCAAAACAGCTATCGAATTGGAGATTATCAAGCATTTTGATAATCTTTGGAGCTATTTGAGTATGCATGAGGAAGTTGCTCAGGAAATTTATAATTTTCTAAAAAGTTTTCCTATTTACGATAAATTATCGAAAAGTATCAAATCAGATACCGAACACTCGCAGATATTCCCCTCTGAACAACCCTTTAAATCTCTGTACGCAATTCATAGTCTTCGCGAGCTTGTTATTCCTCGGTCTCAAAAAAAGGGGATTGCTGATGAGGAAATGTTGTTTCGGGCCCTCTCTTTAATAGTGGCCACAATTTCTGATCCTAATTTTCATGATGGGTGTAAAAATTACAAAATCAAAAATTATCTTATGATACAACTTATTAATTGTTTAATACTTTTTCTGAAAGAACCCGTACCCCCTTCATCAATATCAAGCTTACTTAGCAATAAATTACTTGAGCACATGTTAAAAATGTTAACAGAGACAAGATCATCTAATGAACCACAATCGCACCACGTTACATCAATGTTATTTGAAGCGATTATTGAATCGTCTACTCACAGTATAAATTTTTGGGAGGCAACTCTCTCCCACCTAAAAAATACCACTCTATTGCGGGATTTGTTATTGGAAAGCCCATATGATTCAATCAGAAAGAGCACTGCAAAAGTAATCCTAGACAAGTGCACTCAGTTTACGAATAGTCTCGTACAAGTATCTTTAATCACTCTAGTCTCAGAACTATGGCCCTTAATCGTTTCTCTTATTCCTGAGGTATTAAATTATCCTCAAAAATGTGAGCAACTGTTATCAATTTCATATTCTTTGTTCAAGAAAGTAGTTGAAACTTCTGCCGAGACTTTAAAGCTTGAAGATCTTGTAAGACAATGGGGTATTCTCCTGATTTCACATACGTCTAGCGAAAGCCTTGATCAACCCGAAAACGTTGATTTAGTTGCACAGGGACTCGGAATCCTTTTACACTACGCAACTTCAGTTGCAAAGTCAGCTAAGCAATCATTGTCATGTGGCAATCTTGGTACAAAAATATTTCGAAAACATCTATTTCCTGCACTCTCTAATGTAAAAGATGACTTAATCTCACCAAATATTCCGATTATAAATTCAAGAACTCGTGGCATTATTGCCGAAACTGTTTTTTACCTCATTAAAGATGACGATGCTGAATATTGGGAAGTTCTACTGACTATGGACTCTCTTATACCGTACGATACAAGTCGAGACCAATCACCATACTCTTATGAACTGAGTTTTCTCTTTGAAAGAGCCAAGTCCATTAGATCACAGACAGGTTATGCTGGACTTAGAAACCCCTCGAATACCTGCTATCTTAACTCACTTTTAACACAATTATTCATGAACGTTCCATTTAGATCATTTATGTTGTCGGCTCTAGTCTTTGATGGAGATGCATCACAAAAACTGCTTTCCGAAACACAGAGCTTATTTAGTTACATGCAACATAGCTTCAAAAGGTTTGTTGATCCAGAGAAACTCGCTAGCTCTATTCGAACATATGAAGAAACTCAAATTGACGTTACAGTGCAAATGGATGTTGATGAATTCTATAATTTACTTTTTGATCGATGGGAGAGTCAGATGCTCGCACCAGATGCCAAAAACAAATTTAGGTCATTTTATGGTGGCCAACTTGTCCAGCAAATTAAGTCAAGAGAATGCTCCCACGTCTCTGAACGGCTCGAGCCGTTTTCTGCCATACAGTGTGATATTAAAGGAAAATCATGCCTTGAAGAGAGCTTACAGGCTTATGTTGATGGTGAGGTCATGGAAGGGGGTAAATTAATTTTCAATCAAAAAAAAACTATGTTATGCTAAACTCTATTAGAAAATAAATACAAATGCTCGACATGTGATAAGCACGTTGACGCAATTAAGAGGTAAGAAATTTCTTTAACTCGAGTTGTTAAGCGTTCTAACGATAGCACTAGGGCATGCTTAAAGGAAATTCCTGACAATCTTATTTTTCACCTCAAGAGATTCGACTTTAATTTGCGAACTCTTCAACGAAACAAGATTAATGATCATTTCTCTTTTCCTAATAAGATTGATATGAATCCTTACAAAGTTGAGTATCTAATGAATAACTCTGAAGTGGTATCTGAAGATATCTTCGTTCTAGTTGGTATTTTAGTGCATTCTGGAACGGCAGAGTCCGGCCATTATTACTCTTATATTCGGGAGAGACCCTCTAATCAAGCGCAAGAAAAATGGGTCGAGTTCAACGATGAATGTGTTAGTTCGTGGGATCCAACTACTATGGAAGGAAGCTGTTTTGGAGGTCCCGATTACCGTGCACATACTGATAGTAATAGTATTATTTATGACAAGTCATGGAGTGCCTATATGCTATTTTATCAGCGTTATTCGAGTGCAAACTCACAAGATTTTCATTGCGTACAACCAACACCAATTCAAATTCCTGTTCCCAGGCAGTTGTTTAATCATATTGCCGTAGAAAACGAATTGCTAATGCGAAAATACTGTCTATATGATTCTTCACATACCTCATTCATGCTAAAGATGCTTCAAAACGTTAAAAAAGTTAACAGCAATGATTGTGATGCAATTTCTCAACATCTGAGAAAAATTGCATTGAGAGTTGCTTTTAACCACTTAGACCAAATAGTTTCTCGTACGAAGGATCTTCCTGATTTTTCGACATACATGTTACAGCTCGTACAGTTATTTCGTGCCTGTGCAGAAAATAGTCGCCTTTACGTAGAATGGCTTTGCGAGTGTCGTGAAGCACTCTGTCAGTTGTTGTTCAAGAACCCTGAACAATTGATTCGTAACGAAATTGCATCGTCAATACTTTTAACATTATGTAAAGTCAAGAATGATGCGCCTTTTACATATGGATTTCTAGATTCTGAAGACAGTGATGATGAACAAGAAAATGGACACTCTGAGATTATCGAGAGGGTGGTTGACGCATTAACTAACTTATGGGATATTATTCATACTGGCTTTCGTGCGTGGCCTGAGTACTTTGGACTGTTGACTAATATCGCAAGACTAGGTATCTTAGAGGCTGCTACTCTACTTTCCAAGGGTTATTTACACAGAACTTTAGACATCATCACAGCTGATCCAAATTTACCACTCACAGTCCAGTATACCAAAATGTTGAATACAATATCTAAACGAAACGCAACACGACCAGTTGCATATGAGGCTGTAATTAGTCTACTTTGGCAAATGATGCAGCTATGTGATGCTTCATTAGAACCTATCTATGAGTGTGAAGAACGGTTAGAACTTGCGTTGAATGATAAGCCTATGCCATATACAATATCCGAAAGAAATCTTTTAGTACAGTATTGGACTCGTAGTAACTCAAATATTCTTACAGAAAAACTTCTTCAGATTAATCAGAACGAAAAAGCTACAGAAGCTATTCTAATAGATCTCCTGAATTGGGACGAAGATATTGATGTACAAGTTCGCAATGCTATAGTTAGTGGTATAAAGCATACTGTCTCATCTTGCTCTAATCGGCCATTTCTGAGAGCAGCAATCACTTACTGTGAAAATTCAAAGGACCCAAAAGGCCTACAAATAATGGTCAATCATGTTTCAAAGGCAGCTTCTGCTCTTGAACATCTGGAAGGGAAAGATTTCATTAAATTCTTCAAAGATGTAATTTCCATAAAAGGTAATTCTGATTTATCAGATGAAGAGCTTCAACAATTTATACTAAATCAAATTCCAACATGGGCCCCGTGCATGCTGACGAACTACGATTTCAATGTCAGACAACTTACTGAAGAATATATTCAGGAATTTGTTCTAAGTTATTTACTAGAAGACGAAGAAAAGTCCGATTCAAATATATCTGATAGTAAAAAATTGGTTTTTTTGAGGACTGTCTCTCAAAAACTAGCCATGAGGTGCTTGGAGTTTTTACTTGAAAATTACATTAGACCACGACAGACAACTGCTCAGGGAACTCTTACGAATATTCAAGCTGTGATTGAGGCATGTGAAGAAACTTTTGGTGAGGGAACTCCAGTAAGTCGTCGTTATGTTGAGCAACGCAACTGTAAGTGCTTTCACTGCTCAGCTTAGATGAAATACTGATTGAGGAGTAGCTGCAGTCAGGGCACTGAAGAAACTTATTGTTGACGAAGCTGAAAAAGAAACATCTGGTATGTCCCCTCAGTATGATCTAGGTCTAACAATGACTTAGTTTAGAAGAATGGGAAAACTCAGATGGAGATTACGATGAATCACCTGAATTCATTGATGGTGCTACTGAAGTCGAAAGTAGTGCCTCGTGCAAAACCTAAAATTGAACTAATTTCTCTGTAAACTAATTTCTCACAGTAACTACATTTAATTTAATCATCGAATGAATGTATTCATTTAAAACAGTTAACCAGTACAGATTATTGTAATACGGCGCAAGTGAAGGGCGTTGGTAGTTATGATATTTTCATATCCAGGTTGAGTGAGGGAGTCAGCATATGTTATTCTACGACTCCGAAACGGCGTTTATCCTATAGTTTCCTGGTTTTTTATCTCAAGATACGAACTACTTTACATATTCATGTCGATTGTATTAAACGAAAGAGTCCACTTAAAAGTCAGGAATTTACTGATTACGATGATAGAGAAAGTTATCAAACAGGCTAAAAAATCCGACGTTAGTCTGAGGTGAATTAGTCTATAACACTAGATGAATAACGAATTGTCTACTGCATATGAAATTCATGTATTGAATAGATTATATTTAGGATGGTCTAATAAAAATTCTTTAAATGTTATTCTTAGACAATGAGCGAGAGGGAGACTTTTAAAAACATGATTTGCCAAATTTCTTATATAACGTAGCCCACAAGCGAGTCGCCTTACCAATTCTCAGCTGTTGTAATTTGGTGTTGTTCTTTAGCGAATTTATAATGTCACATGCAATAAGTTTGATATGTTTGAATAGTTCCATTAGCTTGTATGCACAAGGCTGTAAAATAGGGCTTCGCACCCATCTGACAAAAGACGTCAGTCACATTTACAAAATATAAGCTTTCATCTGTACACACTATACATATTATAATAAGAATATAAATCTTTATATATTCAGCTCGTAAGATCAGTATGCGTAGTTCTACTCCCCTAAGCTCATAATCTATAACATTAGCGTACATTCGATAGCTATTCGTAATACCTCCAGAACACAACACGCCTAAGACTTATTCTGAATCTGAACTAAAGCTTGCAATCTCCTCTGTAGAAAAATACAAGTCTCGGAGTGATAAAAAAATAATGAAAGTTGGCAGGCCTGAACGCTAACGACGACTCACTTAGGGTGACGACCCGCTTGTGAACCACTTTATTGCTTGTCGTGAATATATAGCAATGTAAGCGTTACTATGAGAAAAAAATAGGTGATAATAAGTGTTAACCTTCGTAAAACAAAATTCTTAAAATAGTTGTAAAACACCATCACATAGTTTGAGAAACTTGGAGGAAGATTTCGTTGTACTTAAGCCTCAAGTCATTCATTATAACCTGTGTTGAAAAAAAATTGTAGCATATCACTTCTGTTTCTAGTAAATATATGCAATGTAATTCCGTTCATTGTACTAGATCCTGGCCAACTCCTCGGACACCGAGGAGCAAGTGTTTGTGGTGTATTCTCCTTTGAGTGTTGTGAAGTCTTCAGAGAAGGCCTGATGGAGCGACCGAAGGTCGCGTCACCGTGCCTCCACACTGTGATCATCGAGACCTTCGGTCTCGACGCTCCCAGTGCTGCGGCATGCTGTCGCTTGCTTCGGTCTCTCCATCATGCCTACTTCAGAATCCTTTGAGTAAAGGCACGACGGAGCGACCGAGGCTGCGACACCCTGCCTCCGCACTGTGACCATCGAGACCTTCGGTCTCGATGCCCCCAGTGCTACGGCACGGTGTCGCAACCTTCGGTCGCTCCATCATGCCTTTGATGATTGGTTGAGGTGCGGTTTCCAGATTTTATTTACTAAGCGAGAAATACTTCAGCCAAACAAAGCTCTTCAATTCAGAAAATTCATTGTGGGAAGCTTGGACCAAAGATCCATCGTTATAGCCAACATGTGCAATCGTTATATCAAAGGGGGGCCATTTTTCTTGGCATTTTTGCGCGCAGCCAATTAGAGGGTCGGAAAAAACCCACT
>PEDP01000353.1:0-27104 GCA_002918395.1 Erysiphe pulchra | reverse complement strand
TCGGTCGCTACATCATGTCTTCACCCCTCTCTGAAGTAGGCATGATGGAGAGATCGAAGCAAGCGACAGCTTGCCGCAGCACTGGGGGCGCCGAGACCGAAGGTCTCGGGGCTCACAGTGCGGAGGCATGCTGTCGCTTGCTTCGATCTCTCCATCATGCCCAACGTGGCTTTCTACACTCACTATATTGAAACTACACAACACCACAATGACTAACACCACCACCTAGGCTCCTCGGTGCCCGAGGAGCAGGCCAAATTCTCGTTATCTTAATGGAAATACATCAAAAAAATGTCCGGGTGGTCCAAGCTTCTATCATCAAAATTTGGGTTTTTGGGCACCTTTTTTCCACTACCAACATCGCAATTCTTTTTCGAATTTATTTTAATGTAGATTTTCGGTGTCGCAAAATTGTGGCATTGTACATATGTAATTTTCATGAAAAAGTGTTGATAGCGATTTTTACGATTTTTGGAGGGTTTTGATGATTTATTAGACGCTAACACCCCCCCCCTAACACCGCCTCGCCGACACAAGCGGGGCCGTAGGTCCCGCTTGACGGCGAGTTCCCCTTCGCTGCTCGGTGTCCGAGCAGCCGGCCAAAAAACTAGTCCTTATTCTAATCGAAATATGCCAGTTTCGCTTAGCAAGCGAGTGCGGATGGTCCGTGCGACCCCACCAAAATTGGCATTTTCGGGCTTTTTGTGGGCTTGCCATAAGTTCAATATGGAGTTTTCTGAGATAATATATAGATTTTTGATATCGTAGTTGAGTTAATTAATATATATGTAAGTTTGAAGCATTTCAGAACAGGTTGATGAAAAAAAGTTGATTTTTTCTGAGTCTCTGATTGGTTGTGCGCAAAAGTGCCAAGACAAAAAGCTCGACAAGGATGTAAAAAAGCTCGACAAGGGTATTGTTGAATCAAGAAATTCCCACGATGGATATTTTGAATTTTATTGTTTTGATTGGCTGAAAATGTAATCCCTAAGTCAATGATTGGTTTTTAGGTCCCATGGAACCTCGGCAGGTCGCTACAATTTGTTTCAATGCTGCTGGGCCTTTTTTTCGGTTACAATTACTTCACTACGTTAGTAAAAAAACAAGAAGTATATCATTATCCACGCAACTAATTCCCTGAAACTTATTTTCAAAACCCATCAAATTATTTATATCATTACATTATCCTCTTTCTTTTCAGTTTTTCTCAAGCTTTTGATTTCATTTTTGAATTGAAACTAAAGTATAAGAGCCCTTCAGTTAATATGTCGCTGAATATTGTAAATATTGATTGCTCTGCTTGCCATCAACTTTTGCCTTCCTCTGAATTTCGAAATCAACGAACGAATAGGTTTTACAAAACCTGTATTACATGCCGTACACGAAGAAATGTTAGAAGACAGAACCTTCGTCAACAACGATCAGTTGCTCCTCCTTCGCCAGTCGCATTTTTAAATAGTATGTTTTCCATTCTAAAAATATTTACATCCTAATATTGATGTTTAGATGCTAACATCGCGGATGTTATTGATCCCCAAATTATCGATATTGAAATGGAAATTGAAACTGACAGCAGAGTCACTATGGATACTAACTTAGATATTAACTCGAGCAACCCAGCCATAGGTAGTGATTTAATAATCTATTGTAGTAAATGCAAAAGAAATCTCGCCTCGGATTTTTTCACAGGTCCTGCTCAAGGTAGAACCTACAAAACATGTAGAGACTGCCGTCTTCGGGAAAGTAACCGACGTCGCCCACAAGCTTACATAAATGTTGATACGCATTTACCATCTTTAAGTAAGTTTGAGTAACACATTGATTAGATTCGTACTTATGAAAATCATCTAGACGTCAATTTAGACATGAAGTATTGCACAATATGCAAGAAAAATTGTCCATCAAATCTATTCACAAATAACACAGAAAATACGCCATTTACAGCCTGTAGCGATTGTCGTTCATTGGAACGCTCACGACGATTTCCCCCTATATTCCAAACAGTAACTACAGAAGTAAACACAATGTACCCCTTAGGTAAGCTACATCTTCAAATTTTTCACCAAATTAATCATTTTGTAGGCCAAGTAGATAACATATACGAGACAAGTGATAACGAAAATAATAACATAGGTGCTCGAGAAAATCAACTCAACTTTATAGAAGCTGAAAGCGAGGAAGCCATTGTAGACGATGAGCCTGTGATTACCCGGGAATATGCCACAAACATGATTGCACGAGAGGTGTTGCCTGAAAATGTCGATAATATAATCAACAATCTATCCGAAAACAATGTTGGTATGAATATTCAACACTTGCTCTTTCGACAAGCTTATGACTGACCAAATTTCAGAACAAGAAAATGTAGATCCATTTGAAAGTGCCTTTGGCAATTTGGACCCCGAATTAAATGAAAGTCGAGTATTCGTTGGAGGAACAAGAGGTATGAAAATTTAACAACTTCATTGTCGGGTATCTAATTTAAATAAAGGCCAAGCAGATGAAGATGTTACCAATGTTACACGCGAGGAAAATTTAGCTGTGAATAGAAGAGGTTAGTCAAATTTGCTTTCAAGCCCCCTGAAGAAAGTAATTAACAACTTCTCAGCATCCACTCGGATGCCTTATTAGAACATGCCCCTGCCTACTCGCCGCTCGGCACCTGCTGCTTATTTCAGCAGATATGATCCAAATATGCGAACACATAATTTAGGCAATCGTACAAGCATCTGTCCTTCGTGCAAAGCATTACACTGGGTCCAAGAACGAGTGCAGTCTTCGTCAATTGTGAATCCTCGATTCCAAACGTGTTGCAAGGAGGGTCAAGTGGTTCTTGACGCGATTCCAGATCCTCCTGAGGTTCTAAGGTGGCTATGGGCATCCGAGCAGCGTGAGGCGAAAGAGTTTCGACGTAATTCTCGAAGCTACAATCGGGCGTTTGCTTTTACGTCATTCAATTATACGGCAGATAAAAGGCTGGAAGAAAGAGGCATCCGATGAGGTATCAGAAGCTTCTCCATTCATGGGCAGATATATCACCAAACTGGCGGAGCTTTAAGAGAGGGTGCTGTGCCATCCTATGCTCAATTGTATTTTGTAGAACATAATGTTGACAACGAAATGCGAGCTGCAGCTTCTAATCTGAATACTAGATTAGTAAACGAAATTTCTGAGGTGATAGAGCAAACCAACCCATTTTTTAGTCACTATCGTGCTGCTCATGACATACTAAACTCTACGAATGTTGAAGAGGCACAGCGTGTCACTCTTAACCCCCAGATCCGACTGGTTCTGGAGAGCGGAACTGACCGACGAAGGTTCAATTTACCAACAGCCGAAGAGGTCGCAGTGGTGATTCCAGATGAGGTTGAGAGCGACAATAGAGATATTATTCTCTTTTCAAGAAATGAAGATGGCTCTTTATCCTATCAATTCCAATATATACATCGCAGTCATCCCGCATATCTTCCACTACATTATGTACTTTTCTATCCCTATGGAAATCCTGGGTATCGATGGTCAATACCATTAGGTGCTTCTGATCAAAGAATAAGAGGAAACGACAATCAATCTGAGGAATCTCCGGGTGAAAATTCCCACGGCAAAGTCTCAGCTAGAATGTTCTACCGATATCACCTATTCTCCCGGCTAGATACCATAACGGGATCCGTAGGATTTAATACTTTGATTCATGGTGAAATGTTGTTTCAACAACTCTGTTGCGACATGTATGCCTGTGTCGACGATGCCATTCTACATTGGCATAGACAGAATCAAGATACGATTCGTGCAGATATGTACTGTGGTGCAATTGACGCGTTAGGAGTCGAATTTGATACTCGACAAATCGGTAAGCCAGTAATTTTAACTGCGTCTTATGTTGGTGGTGATAGGCACATGACAAAATTCATGGAACCACTAGCCAAGTCGTTAACTGTTCAGTATATGCGTTTAACTTTCTTCACAACCTAGCTTCAAACAGCTTCTACTCTTGGAAGTAGCCGCTCTGTGTGAAACCGGTAGAATGTCTCGGCAGGCGACGGTCTGTAAGTTGGCAACGTGGATCTGTGCTATTTATCATTATTATCTAAATGGGCACTTTTTATAGTGAACTTTTCTTTACCAGCTTCTTTTTTTATCTACTGCAGAAGTTAAGTAAAAGAAGTAAACTTCAAGGGTAGGTCTTTTATAATCCAATGTCTTATCAGGACGAAACTAATCGAAAAGGGTTGAACAAATTTTATTTACCATATTTTTGAAGGACTAAGTTCTTAATGGGCATGTTAATCTTCTTCATTACCTAGCTTCAAACAGCTTCTATTCTGGGAAGTAGCCGCTCTGTGTGAAACCGGTAGAATGTCTCGGCGGGCGACGGTCTGTAAGTTGTTGTCCTACAATAATTTAATTTGATATGATATGATATCTTAGTATTTATATTTATTTCCTATTATGTTCCTATCACTTTAGATTTTTAAAAACTTGATATGAAATTCCATTTGCAAACAAATAAGTGTCTCGGGTGGTCCAAATGACAGAGACGTGTAGCCCGAGCAGTCGCATCACGAGCTCGCTAGGCCGTAGCTGCTAAAAAGAAGGCTGCTTCTGAGGCTGTAAAGCTCGCCAGACAGACCAAGAGAGAGCTCGAAATGACTGTTAGAGCAGCTAAGAAGGCTTCTAAAGCAAAACCCGAGCCTAAGATTATTGCTCCTAAGCCAAAACCAAAGCCAAAGCCAGTAAAGTCTACAACACCTGAGTCTGTTAAAGAGGTAAAATCGCGATCAGGGCGCGCTATCAAGCAATCTGCACTTTTACGAGGAACAAATTAGTATTGTCAGATAGCTAGTCATGAGTAGCGTACTATTCGCGTATAGCAGGGCATTATATAGTATAGTTGTTATAATCTGGGGTGTTTAAGAGGGGTGGTTGATTATCATGAGGGCGTGCCATTAGGTGGTGTTGTGCACTAAGTAGGGACGACTCTTGTGGATATTCCTCATCACATAAACCACGTTAAAAATCAGATATCCTACTTAAAAAAAAACTCTTATGTAGATAGCAAACATCGAACAATTCCATCAGCGGTTCTAATACATGAATAAGATTTTCTCTTTTTAAAAAATAAGAACTTAATGATAATGTTGAAGACGAAGAATAAAAATATTACACGTTTGTGATGTTTGGAGCTAATGCGGGCCAGAAGACCTGTTAAAAAAAATTTTGTTGTTGGGATGGAATGAGTGAGTTAGAGGAAGCACGAATTATAATAAGGAAGCTGCTGGTGACGCTAAAATGCTCAAAACGGATACGCGTGGGTGTCTTTGATTAAAAAAGGGTTTCTTTTTTAATGGGTAGATTAGGCGGGTAGGGTTAAGCCTAGAAGCTGGCCTTGTTTCTATTGTAGTTAACTCGCGAGCCTAGATAAGAATAAACAGAAAGAACATCTGGAAAAGGAGAGCAAGTTGTGACGTTCTGGGAATGAATGCTTTAATCACTGTGCCCATTTTTTTTTCGAAGGGACGATACTAATATGCCAACTCCAGTGTATTAGACCATATATAGTTCGTTTGTGTACTATTATCACATAAGTTCACAAGCCCCTTCATGCTTTCTCTCATATGCAGAATATGAGTGTGTGTTGAATGTAACGAATGAGATGTTTCTTGTTTGTATGAAGCAGTGTAAATTAGAGTCACAAAAGAGCACAGAAACGATTCACGAAATTGATATATTAAGAAGCATAGAGAAATAATCCACGCGTGTTACTTTAGAGCCCCAGCTTTAATGAATTTATTTCTGAAGTTCTCGCTCGACGTATTAAATGTACTTATTGTGACACAATTCAATAAATTTTAAACTAGATTCGCTGAATGACCTTTCAGGACTATGCTTGAGGATCGGGTACATTTTTGGTTCTCAAGACCTTTTTCCGAACACTTTGTCCAAATTTGCGAAGTCTTTCTCTAAGTTTAACATGCTCCGCAGTGTTTGATTGTGGTTGAGTGGCTGAATACTGTGCTGGGATAGGAAAATCATGCTGAATCTCTCCAGGTGGTCTTTCCATAGTATTCATTTGGGGATGCCGTAAGTTGTTCTCTCTCAGAACAGAAGATCTTATAGGATTATGATCTGTTGCCATCTGAACAGAAGATCTGATAGGATCTTGATCTGTTGCCATCTGAACAGAAGATCTGATAGGATCTTGATCTGTTGCCATCTGAAAAGATGAAGATCTTACAGGATCTTCATCTGTAGTCTCATGATATTTCAGTTCATGGCATTGGACTTGATCTTTCTTATTCACTTTCTTTATCGCACCTAATACCTTGCACATTCGATTTTGTGGATTCCAGTAAATAATTGCGTGGTATTTAGCTATAAAAATACTTAGACTATAAATTCATATTTAAATTTTCAGGGCAAAATATCAAGTGAGAATTAGAGAAAAATTGTCTACGTACTTCTTTCAATCCAGTTTCTTTTAGGCAAGGGCCATTCAAGTAAGGGGCCAAATTTACTTTGGTCTGCAAAAAATGGACCCTTATAAGTAGAGACATTCGGAATCGCTGGCATACATTTTTTTATGTAATACGGCGATATGAAATCGCGACAAAAGGATTCTTTGGAAGATCTAGTGCATGCTTCAAAGGCTGCTGTTTTGAGGTCACGTTGAGAATAAGGTCTACCAGCGCAATTTACATCCATCCGGATGGGAAGAAATGTGATAGGCTTCTTATTTCTAGCTCCGGATACCGTAAAAAGGAGAAATCCGAGCGGTAAGACATAGCTTAGAAGCCTCATTGTTAGTTGACGTACGGTTAACTTCAAACCGATCGAAAAGAGGCTAACGTTTATAAGATATTGAGCGACAAATTAAGGATATTAATGGGGTGGTGGAACCTTGAAATACCTTACGGATGTGAAGACTTTACTACTCCAAAGCTATTATACTGGCCCAAATAAATCGTTGTGATCTGGATGATTTTTAAATCAGAAGGAATCAACATGAAATGAGCCACATTTGATCCGATCTCCATTTAATAAGATTTTATTTTTTTTTGATTCCCCACTTTCAACGTCATGAGATGGTGAAATTAAAAGTCCCACAAAGTAGGCCATGCTAACAAAAACATTGCGCATGTGGTTGGTTCTTTAGACCATATGGGAATATATAATGGGCTAAAAAAGTCTTCTAAGCACTTAAAAATCCAGATAATTGATTCGCTATTTATTATCTCGAGAAGAATTTGTCAGTCTTTACGACTCGCTTGCTTATGGTCTGCGGAGGAAGGCGGGAAGGAAAAGACTCAAGCACACAAAGTAGACTTCATCGGTGGATGTAATGGGTGCGACCTCCGCAGATATTTAATGATACGTTTATTACATCGCTTTTTTAATAAAATTCTTTTTAGAGATATCGGTCGGATAGAAGCTCAATTTAAAGGTCTTTAACCATAGACAGAGTGTCATTTTTTATAATCTTCTCTCTACCAGGCACAATTCGATGGAAAGCTCGCAAATATTATTAATTTTTCTTTTGTTTAGCTCATTTTATCGTAGAGGGGTCTCAGTCCAAGGCAAAAATATCGGTATTCAAGATGGCTTTAATTGAACTCTCAAATGTTGTGTTGTTTGTGTTTGTTTCTTTTTGAGTGATCATGCACAACGCGTGTATGTTTATACCCCTGTACTAGCTTTCAGTACTAAATATTAGGGTCACTGAGATCTGACGCAGAAAGTCTCCATTCTTAATCACATCCAGTTTGAATAAAGATGTAATTCTAAATTTGTAGAAGTTTTAAGAAATAAATTCAAATTTTACAAGATTTTTTTCTGAGCAAATATTTTGTATGAAGAATAATAATAAGTCAAATGGGGTGTTTTTTAAACAGATATCAACAAGTTTTAAAGGCCTGTAAAGGCCATTTCTGATTCTCTCTTTTTTTAGTAAAAGTTAAATATGAGATACAAAAATAAATACGAAATTTGCTAAAGATTAAGAAAGATTAATTGAATAACTATTGGTGGTATATTCACCATTGGAGTCTGAAGAAGTTGTGACTCTCATTATTTGCAAGAAGTTGTGTAATTTCAGACACCAAGTCTGATTGACCCTTTGATACTGAGAAATAACCTTAATTTATGCTAAGATTCATAGTTCATCAAAGACTTTTCTCATAGAATTCAAGGCAAACAAGCAATCGAGATTAGACAATAAGGGCAAGTGGCCTCTTATCCTACTTGGATCATTACCCTTGTTATATATTTAAATATGGCTTTCTATGCGATCAAATTGTTAAGCTACACCATTTAGCTTATTGATCATTTGATACATACTACGCATCGAGATGAATCGGCTATTGAAACATATCTTTCAGCAGACGAATGTCTTCAGACATGTATGAATAGATCAAGTCAATTGAATTTGGACACACGTATACGAGAGAGAGAAATTAGAGACACCAAAAGAGTTTAGGGAAACACGGCTAGCTATCAACAAACACGAAGTAGTGGCTACTGCTGTTGCTCGAGATCTTATCTCCACAAAGGTTTCTGTCTATTAAACTAACATATCATTTTCACAGAAGGAATAGCTTCGTATTTCTATCTGTACTTTGTGGTGAATTGTTTTTGCTCCGACTTCGATGTGCTATCTAAGTCTGTGAGAATAGGCAAACGAATACTAGCACACGGTCAGATGGTCGTGTGGTGTACCGTCCGGGCCCTTCTATTAAATTCAGAGTTTTTAATTTCCTTGGATGTAAGTCAACGGTTGAGGGGAGGCCAATTATGGAGGAAAAGCGACTGGCTTTTGTAGTGATATCTACAAACGAAATATGAGGCATGAGTGTACCTAATGAAACGTTGAATCATCCAACATGTGTACTATAAACACAGTGACTTTGTTTTAGCCTTAAGGCTATAAACACAGTAAATGAATTAAAAAAGGGTCAGCAATACGCTCATTCTTTTCACAAAAAGAAAGACATTTTGGCGTCTATTAGGTGGAAGTACGCGCGTAATCCCAAATCCAGGGTGCAGGTTGTCGTAACAATAGACGTACGAAATATGTAAACAAACCATAAAATAAGGGACCATTTACAGCAGTATTCAGATTCTTATCTCAAGTTACAATAATTCTAAATTTGTCAGCTAATAATAAACTGTACTCTTAATAATAATTAGTAATATTATTAATTATGGATTTGAAAAGATATTAAACTCGGTCACTGGGAGTAGCAAGCAGATATGTAGAGATACTGAAATTATATTCCCAAGTGAGATTATTTTATCTTATTCATTCAATCAACTGAATCGTCACTACATCTTTTCACTCCTTTTTTTCATCTGCATGTAAAGAATGAAAGTCGCGAGGAACGTAATGTTGATAGTGAAGTTTTCCGCGACATGTCATTGTGCAAAGTTACAAAACACAAAATAAATATTCTTTAAGGGTAAGAAGTTTATTTATATGAGATCAAAGTCATCTCTTAATACGCTGGCTTTTTTTTCAAATGTTTTCTCCAAACCATCAAAACATTAACTTTTTGTATCCAAAAGTTTTGCGTTGGTAGCTAGATAGCTTGCAATTTTTCACTTAAAATTAATTTCGCTATGCATGCAATAATTCATGTTCCTTCTTTTCACATTTTTGAATGACAGGATATCCTACCCCTTCCCCGAGCTTACAGTTATACTAGTAATGTTTACATTTAGAGAAAAAATATTTTTTATGTATACAGATCGTCATTTTTGATTCCCAACCTTTCCCAAAACTCCATTTGTCGACGAGAATCATCGCGTCATCTAATAAATAAACGTAAAGTGTTGTTGTTAAACAATTATCTTTAAATTTAAAAAGGTGCATGAATTCTATTCTTTCTTATTTTTCACCTTATCACACTCCAATCACTTAGTCTTCCGTTACTATCTGCTTCATTGTCTTGATTGTAGCCAGATTTTCGGTCGAATACTTTCCAGAATCGGAGAGTCTCATCTCCTGCGCCAGTAACTATGACACTACCATCAGGGCTCATTGCAAGGTATAAAACACGGTAAGTATGACCAGTGAGTGATACTACTTGTTGCATACTTGGATACTTCCAAACAACAATTTGATTCTGAGAATAACCATGTGTGCTGACAATTTCGTTACTATTTTTACTCCAAGCCAAGTTACAGACTTGCGAGCCAGTATCAATTTCATTGATTGTGGTACCTTTCAAAGTATTATGGAAGATAATTCGACGATCAGCAGTACCACCCCCTGAAGCTAATAGTCCATGCTGGTGGGGTGACCAAGAAATGGCTTTTACTGCTGCTGTATGGTCGTTAAACTTCCATAAAGGTGTCTCACTTAACTTATCCCATACAATTAGTTTGTTATCGTTCCCTCCAGAAGCAAGTTGACCATCGTCACAGTTCCATTTTATTCCACAAACTTCTTGCTTGTGACCTGTAAGTTTTCGAAGCCATTGGTCAGGTGCCCGAACATCCCGATGATAAATTAGACGATCTCTCGAGCCTGAAGTTAAAATGTGATCATTCCAGGCGAGGGAACCAACTCGTGCTGTATGTCCTGTCATAGTCCGAAGTCGTCGTAATTTTTCAGCATCCCAAATTTGGACAAGGCCTTTACCAGTACCAACAGCGATATGTGAGCCAGGTTGAATCCAGGAAACACTTGTAACAGTATCATCATGGAGTTCACATAACTTATTAACTCGACCAGAATGTGAATTCCATAGATATACACAATTTCCAAGTCCAACTCCAAGTGAGTTACTACTACCCCAATCCACAAGATTCAGGTAGAAATCATCAGCAAGATCAGGTGCATCAAGTACTTTGTACGGAACCTTATTTACAGGTCGAGGCTGTTTTTTGGGGCTGAGAAGAATTTTTTGACTACCCAGCCGGACAGGAGATAAGCTATATATCTCTGATACTGAATTTGGTGTTGGTGCATGTCTATATTGAGGTGTTCTAGATGGTGTAGGATGACCAGCAATATTTGTATGATGTCGAGGTGATATGTAGGAAAATAAGTTTTTGTGAGGTGTAGACGGTGTAATTGAAGTAGGTGAATGTAAATTTGGTGAGCTTTTTGTACGTGTATGCGATCGTGAATTGTCATGGATTTTTGTAGAATGAGATGGAATATCAGACGAAAGATTGGAGGCTATAGGCTGTGGAATAGTAGTATCAAAAATCTCTGAACGCAATAAAGTGGAAAATGTTCGGTTGGCTTCTTCGGCTATCAAAAAAATGTTATTTTCGAATTCTGTTGTTTATTTATTTCAACTTACTTTTTTGAAAATGAAGCTCGCTACGTGGAGTACGAATTATTTGTTTTGAGGGTGTTGAAGGGGAGCCATCGTCATGCAGCAAGCTGAAGCTTGCATGTAAGTCTTGTCCTTCTCGATTTGGTATGAACCTTTGAGGGTAAAATATTAGCAAAGATAAATCTACTTATAGCAGATGATTGGAATTTCATAACAGTATTCTCAGGATTTACATAATTTGTAAAGTATAGAATCCTCGCTCACCTATCACCATAGACTCTCTGTCTTTTTCGACTCGGACTTGTACCAGGGGTGACGTCACAATAATTTCGAGCTCCATCACACTCTTTCAATATAGCTTTACTTAACACATTCGGATCTAAAGCTTTACTCAGTTGACTGAGTACTGTCGCCTCACTTTCCAGTAGGCTACCCGCACTCTCTATCAGCGTAACACATTTATCGTTCTGCTTGTTTCTCAACTTCTGATTTTCTGTTGATAACGGAGATATGCTTCGAGACGGCGTTTCCATAGGTGGTGTATTCATCGATTCTCTGTGTCCAAGTATAGATTAAAGGAGTGTTGAAGGTGAATTTTAAAACGAGCGGTATTTGTGCCAAAGAGCGAATCTTATATCTGAAAAAATAATAGCTAGTACAGAAATCTAGTGCTTGTAGGTTTGCTTTCCACCTAATTTCAAGTAGATTATAATATCTAAATAGTAAGTATTATATTGCGTACTCCGTATATTTTTTGATGTGTGGAGCGATACACTTGGAGCTGACTTAATCGGCGTTGCCTGTTTACTTTGCTTGATCAGCCGCCATATGTAGGTATCTTCGTGAAATTCAAGCGCAAATGCGTTGCGATCTTGCTTATTTCTCTTTTATCAACACGCTAGATATCAGTATGTAGAAGTGAAATAATCCACGTCTGAGTTGGGTACTCGGCTCATCAACTGCGTGATTAATGATAAACAATAATGTTGTCGACATGGCTGGGCAGTTAATTGCACAATCCCAGACCTGGCGCTAAAGTTTGTTAAGCGATCTAAGCAATAACAACTGAATAACTGCATCTATAGAAGACTATTGTGCTCAAAATATAAGAGCTTTCTTAGATCATAGATGTATCTGAATTGGTCGTTCTCATGAAGTTTTAACTTATATACTTTCCTAATTTACCAAACTGTGTTGATCGGGTTTTTGATCTTAGCTCCGCGTTATGTCTTTAGTTCCCCTTATTATCTCGGGCCAGCTCGAGGGGATAAATTACGTGATCAGCATCTATATACGTATTATAGTGTTTTAAGTACTAGGTATTCCCCGCTATCTATCCTTGCACAATATACCCTTTCATTCTCTCTCTCTGAATAGCTGAATAAATGAAGACCAATCTTTGACGATGAGACTACTTCAACTTCCCCCTACCTGTTAATGAAGCTAATTCCATTCGAAAGATCGTACTTGAAACTAAAAAATGAGAAATTTTAGCGGCAGACGAGGTGATGGAAAAAAGTTGTGGACAAATGAAAGTGAACAGGGTAAGATGTGAAAAGGTGGTTGGAGTAGAGAGCTTTCAGTTCTTTTCGAAGGCCGGTCAGACTTAGATTTTAATTTTTCGCAACATTGCAGAATCGGAAAATTGCAAAAGAATTAAGAGTTCCCCGCGAAGCTGAATAATCAATAAACCCACTAAAAACACCAAAACTCCATCATCAGCAACTTTGAAGCCCAACATCACTATAAGTTATTATAAGTTTACATTTTAAACTTCCACTGAAAAATTTGATATCAAATTTAAATTTTACATAATTTTTCCAGCGAAAAAAGACAATCTGGGAAATCATGGCGGGAAATTCAAAATGATGTATTTTTTAAATTTATATCATTAAGTTTGAAGGCTCATAAATATCATTTCCTAACATTTTTATATTCTGAAAATTTTACTTCGTGATAAAAAATGAATTTGTTGACCTTTTTAATTTTCAAAAATTTATTTGTACAAAAATTGATAGTGATATAGGACTATGAGTCTGGAGAAGTTGTAAATCTGAAGATTTTGATGTGGTTTTTGCTGATTAATTATCACATGGATCGCTTAATTTTCTTCGATTCAGCAATAGTGCAAAAATTAACATATAATTCTGACCTGCTATACAAAGCTGTTGTTCTCCGCTACAAACACTTTTTCACAGCTTACAATGTTCACTCTCTATGACCACAACTTTTTTCCATCATCTCGTCTGCCGCTAAAATTCTCCAACTATTATTAATTATACTCGCTTTTTAGAACGGAATTGGTTTTATTAGCAGGTAGAAGGGGAACTTGAAGAGGTTCTAATCCATGACGCCAAGCAACATAAAAAGGACCATTGTGGTAAAATTAAGGAAATTTTTGTTTATTCATCAAGTAGAATTAAAGACGTTAGTTACTACGAACGTACGATACATATCTAATTAACTGTATCCAAAAAACCCACTGTTCAAATATCCACTTCGAACGGACATAGGCATTAATAGTGTTCAGATAATAAGGCTATCACCACAATCATGGTAACAACGTGCTCGCCAGGAATTTGTTAAATATTTTTTGTGGAAAAATAGGACAAATTCTACTGAATTTGAATTTAGTCGACATTTGTATGAGGCATCGCAGATATGAACAAACTTTGACTGCGTCCACCGATAATAATTCGTTCAACAGAAGCGCTAGAAAGGTCTGAAAATAGCCAATCTTGTTCGATTACAGTCGAGTCTCCTTATAGCGAATCGCAAAGATTGGTTTGCAATGACATGAGTTCGCTTTCGTCGTATTCTATGAGAGTATGAATTACCCATAACGGCTCCTTCAAGACTGGCCACAATCCGTAAAATAATCTAGCGTTACTCTAAGCCAACTTTATTGATTCAACCGCTCGCTATAGCGAGACTCCTGTCAGTAAGCGTATCAGAGATTGAAGTAATCAAACTCATATTAGGTACTAGGGCCGGTAAGAATCCCTATATAGGCTAGAGGATCTTAGTGCTTATTCCTGCTACTTCGAGCTCAACATAGTTATGGGTATATGTTTAACATTATGTAGGTAAATAGTTAGCTACGAACGTCTAGTAGAGATCGTGCGACGTTGTTTCTTATACACTTATCCTTAGAATATTAATATCTATCTTAAATACTCTGGTTCCTATTTTGACTCTATCTCTCACATACCATCTACTCAGATCTTGATATTCACCCTAACAACTCCCGTCCTACAATTTCTAAACTTCCTCACAAGTCTTTTATTTGATCCGTCATACATCAAGTATTATGGTCTATGGTCTGTTACCAAATTTAACAAAGCTTTTGCAGTTTTTTTTAAGAGAAGGCTTTTACAAAATCAAACTAAAAATCTTTAATAAAAAAGACTATGTGAAGGAAGGTCTAAGACCATATACGATTTTGAAAAGAGTAATGGCAAAAATACTCTTAATTTTCTCTATGATAGAACTTTATCTACGAAGAGGATATTAAATACACTCTGTACCATGTTATTGTCCTAGTCTAAGAGCATCCCAAGTCAAACATTCGAATTAGGGACGCGAGGAGTATCAAGATTAAGGTGTTTCTGATACCCCACACGCGCATGAAGAGCGCGTATCCATGTAGTCAGGGGTCTCATGTCTCCTAGTCAACGAGAATAAGGCGCAGCCTGTAACAGACTAGCTCAGTTAGCCTTTAAATCTAAATGGGTCAGTGACTTAAGTATTTATGAATACATGGACTGGATATATGGATCGTGTAGCGCCAAACGTGCGTGGCCACTCGATGCCTATCTACAGTGCTACCTAGCACAGATGTATGGATCTATTTATTCCACGTTGGTTTTTTGATATATGTTGTGAGCTGATTAGTATATTATAAATCCCCAAGAAAAGAACAACCTTATCAACGATTGCCGATTCCCCATTAGCTCACTGGTTACCTAGGTAACGAACGATTCAGTAACCTTCCTTCTCGCGTAACCCTCGTCTTGCGCGTCGAAGGCAAGAATAATTTTTATTGATCAAAGCATTCAGACATTACCGCTTGGTAAATCACTTTAAGGCCAATTATTATAACCATCTCAATCAATTCCTATTTCAAACCCGACTTTAAAACAAAATAATTTCTCTCCATTTCAAAAATGTGGCGTTGTAAATGCTTTTGTGATACTTCGTTCTGCTCGCGTATAAAAACTTGCGTATGAATGCTAGTGCAGCTTTTCAAACACCGTTAGTTACATCCCAACACACCCAATTTTTTAATCCGAAGCTGGCCTAACCCGGGATCTCAAAACTTAAACCTTAATCAATCGTTATCGATGAAAGTGATTTGAACAGATAAAGACGGCGAGTCACATAGATTTTTTATCAGCATGATGCAGGATGCGTTAAGTTTAGGCTTAAAATATATCGAGTTCCAATTTACTTTGTGTCCAGCTTTATAATTCTGTACTAAATAAAGCTTATATTTTCTTCTGTTTCTTGAAACTATAAGATCATTGCTCATTTGGATAATATTTAATTGACTTTTTCATTGAAGTTTTTCAAGAAGGAATTTTATGTGAATTCTCAGTGTTGGGTTTACTCAAATAGTTTGTAAGTATCGCCCCCTTAAAAAGATCTTGTGTTGACTTTGATCTTTTTAATTCTTAGTATTATTAATTAATCATTAAAATTTAATTGAAAATTAATAGTGTCTTTTTTCAATGCACATGTAATTTTAAGGCAACCTTAAAATATTTATAAATACAATTCAAATTAACGCCTTCCTCCAAAATCGCTCAGACCCTAATATTCCTACCCCAAAAACGAACTTTAAGATATAAGGACGACCATTTTATCTAAGCCAAGTGAAAATTTGATCGTATCAGTGGAAGCAACAAGTTAGAACTTACAGTTAAAGCGAGGCTTACTATATGAGCTTACATAAATTCAGAATTAATTTTGAGCAGCTTTTCTTTCCCTCACAATACCGTCTGACGCCATTTCTGTCCTGCCAGTTGTTTTACCATCGCTGAGGAGTGGAATCTTATCAAGACTTTGGTGATAACTGTCTGTGGTTCTTTCTCCCGATTTTTGTTTAATTGGTGAGTTAGAACTCATCACAGTATTAGTTTGTGGGCTATTTTGCCACTTTTGAACCTCAATTTTCATGGCCTCAAGCTCACTCTGGAAACGCTTCCCAAAGACATCAATGTAGTAGGTCGCACCATTGTAGACAGACCAACAAAAAACTGCCATTAAAAATATTGTTGAAGCAGATCGATACCAGAACCACAAGGGACAGGGTAGCATAGTAAGTAAAGCATAGATATACTGAATTCCCATAAATGCAGGTTCATGTAAACATTCAGGAAGAGAAAGAACAATCTTTCCAATCCAAACATTTGAGTAAGATTTACGTAGCCATGTGAATGAAGTAGGGCGGCCAGCAGCAATTTTCTCACGACGACGAACAGTAATTAGAAAGTGATAAGTAAGTTGCCAAACTGCGTATGGCACTGTAGACCAAAGCGCCATATCGAGAAGTGAATAGTGTTCTGGTGATCCAGGAGCCGAATTTTTGATCGTCCATGCAGCATTGAAGCGCCGTTGTTGTAGATCGTCGGGGATTAAATGGATTAAACAGTGAAGGGAAACACATGGCATTATGTGGATGAAGAGGCTAGTAACTTTATCGAAACTGTGAAAGACAAGAGAATTTCTCCACATAGCAATAGCGATCGCATTATTACCGAATGCAAGACAGTATGAACTAATAAAGAGCCGTTTTGAATTTGGGAATACCCATATTGCCATCATACACATGACATTAACGAAATAACATAGATCGGCCAAAAAATAATGATATCCACGTTTCTGATAAGTGTAATACCGAATCGGCATGAAGTAAAAGAGTTGTAAAGTATACCATATATGAAAAACTTGAGGGGATGCTCCAATCAAATATCCACTTATAAGAACATTAAGAACACCACAAATAAAAGAAATCTTCTCCCGAAAAGTTATAACTTTTGTATCGTTCCAATGGCTTCCAAGTTTGTCAACATTTTCTCGCATAAGCTTCAAGTATCTTTCGAGCTGTTCATCCGCAGACGGAACACGTTTTCTCCATTCCTCTACGACGAATTCCTTTGCAATAGAGCCTGTAGACTTCAGAGCATCTTTTTGTCTCCGTACTTTTTCTGTTTGTAAAGATAAATTCCTCTGGAATTTTTCCAAATGTTCAGCGAACGCAAAGTTATCAAGCAGGTCAAAAACTGTAAGTCTATCCATTTTGGAGAAAGCTTCCCAATCTTCTGAATCGCCTTCCGAAAAGGAAACATTTCTTGAGTGTTTAGGGGTACTCGATACAGGAGACGAAAAATTTGGTGTTTTAATGCAATTTGACGATGAGGAGCTCGGAGTTGAGGAACATTCCATTTCATGAGTTAATCTTGATGAGTGAAGATCCTGATCCAAATTTGAGGCCATTTCAGGGCCTTCCCTAGATAAAGGTTCCGTCATAACTAGAAAGCAATGGTGATAGTTTCGAGTGATTTGATGGCGGGAGATATATGTAATCTTTAGCTGTATGCTGGCATTACATACTATAGTGAATGGCGATTTAATTCGAACGATGAAAAAATAAATGTGGCAGGATTTCTATGTTGGGTGCCGTTCTAATTAGTCAATCTGATATGCTTTTTGTTTTTGGTTTCAATATAGTTGGTCATGTAATTTCCAATCGACAATCGATATTCATCAGGGGAACAGCCTGTATACACTCGAGGTACAAAAGATAAGCCTCATAGTCTGCCCCCTTACCTCCATTTTTTCACTCCGCAATACTAGTTTCTAATTATAGGGATGAGATGGAATTTTTGATAACCGCCAGCATGCGATTAAAGTGCGGATAGTTTGCTTGCGTCAGTAGGTACCGTGCGTATTCTACTTCTAATCCCTTTAACATCATTGAAAAACTTCATAATTCAGAATTATTAATTAGCTTAAGCACGACCTGCTATATAATTCTACATCTTGTGAATCTATCTTTGTCTTCCAGCTAGTACTGTAGTTGAGTCTGTAAGCATATTACTTACGACGTTACTTTTATAACCCAGATTCCACGCATTTCTAGTGTTGCTGGCCCCCTTCACACTCTAATAGCTTCTAATCCCACCACTCTGCTCACCAAGAAAAGCTTAAAAAATTTAAATGTTTCACAATAACTCTTGATCCATGATTTACTCGGAAAATACCCAAATTTCAGATGCTCTGTCGAATCTCTATCGAGAAAATGGGGTTTGAATGTGAGGAAGACAATTTTTTCTGGAGCATTCACCTCATTACTCTATGGGAGGTTGAATTGTATCATTAATGTGTGATTTTGAGTATTTAATGATTACTAAATATATTACAGACACGTTAATAATGTGTATTAATTTAGTAGTAACGAATAATTATCTCGTGATTATTGTTATGTAGCAAATAGACTCTATATAATCAAATCTAAGTATCACGAACTACTACTACTATAAATCTATTCCATAGAAAAGATAAATAAATTTGGATACAACTGCAATAAATTGTCTGCAAAGCTCTTGGACGCCTTTTCGAACGAGGAAAGCGCTCGGGGTCTATTCAATCATTGAACGAATGTAAGCTAAGAGATGGTTCTCAGCATAGATCTCGTCTGGACGGTCTGGGTTACAAGATCACAAGTGTGAGTAATATTTTATCTTCTCAATTGGGGCATTAATCAGCGAAGAATTGCAACAATTACATTTACACATTACGTCAATGATAATTCCAAAGTTCTGCATCTATATTGACGTTATAATAGCCAGCTAAAAATCATCCCCATATACGCAATGGCTCTATCTCTATCAGGTAAGGTTTCTTTGCGATCCGGGATTCACTGGAAGTCGGATATCCTGTAATCTGTAATATTGAGAAAGATAGGTCAGGAGATTTTTATACTTAAACCTATCCACTGGTATTTGTTTTAGTGCACGGTGATTTTGAAGACAGTGAGGTAGGAAAATGCCATTGGTGCTGAAAGACTTAATTAACAGTAATTATTCAACAAGTTTATTTTAGTTAATGTTTTACCGTGTCGGCTCTAGCCAGCGTACATTGTACATGATATGTATGGAAGACATCTAGAATACATCATCCTCCAAACTACAGCAATGCCCACCCGGTGCCTAATTTCTCCCAATACACCATCCAGATGCTAGTTACATTAGGTCGAATGGGTAGGAACGTATTCAAGATGACCCAAAAGGCCACAGACTGAGGGTAAACCTAAGGAGAAAACCTCAGCCATTTCTCCCGTACTCTTTTTCGACGAGCAGCCGCAGTCCCCCTCCAATAAGCCATACTGATTGTTCAACAAGGTTGGTCGGACGTGCTATTTTTTGAAGAATTTGGTCTAACTTATTAGCTGTGTGAATTGTTACCAATGATATTAAAATTCTTACATTTTCTTAGCTGTAGGATCGGTCCAAATATCACGGACCCTATGTACCTAAGGCCAATACTCAAATTAGTAAACGACTTCTCGCTGCCGAGTTGATACTGATGAACTCCGCATGTCGAGTTAAAAAAATATTTTAACTCCTAAATAAAATAAAAGGTAGTCGAAGCAGCAACCATGCGAAGTTGGTGTAAAACTAGTGTAATCTAAGAAGAGCTTTGAGGCTTGTAGAGTTTCGCGAAAGATCATTTTTGAGTCGTGATAGCCAAATTTCTGTTGCAAGCAAAGGCCCATATCATCGAACAAGCGATCAATTGCATTATGAATGATTTTCATTTGAAGAAGGTCGAGTTTTGCTAATAAAGATTTTAGTAATATTGATGGTAATTTTCATCTTAATCAAGTTATATTAGGATGCAATTTTATTAACCTAATACATAACAAAACTACCTACGAGAAAATCGGGCGTTCAGTCCAATAAGTAGCTTTTGATTGTTGTTGGTGGGATGGAATATAAGGGAACGATTTTAATGATACAAGCCGTTATAATCTAGTTTGCTAGTTTGCTCCGGTTATTTTGGTTGACATCCATAAAAGCAACAGGATCCAAAACTGAAGGAGTGCTCGCATCTTCGAGGCCGTCGTCATTCACATCTGTTTCATCATATCAAGTCGTGTTACTATCAAAATTAAAACCATGTATTTCGCTGTCGATTGTGAATTCTCCAGTAGATTTAGATAACCATTCCGAAGACGGTGCATGTATGTGTCTCGCTATCCTTAGGTTCGATTCATTTGCAGGTAAGGAGTGTTCTATTCTAGTGCGTTGAATTCGAACTAGATTATCTGCATGCTGTAGGTGGTGTTTCAATTCTCTCTGATTGCCAAAATGGCTATTTCTAACAACAAAATCGCATGACTATGACCGTTTTACATTGCTTTTCCTTTATTCTCGTAGATAGCATGTGGGATTTGACATAATCATCGAGAATTATGATTTTGTAACTTAAGAATGAAGTATAGATAAATTGAAAGTAGAGATAAAAATATTTGCATTATTGAGATATGAACTTAAACTAGACACTACAAATTTGGGAATGTACCCATCATATGTGATTGACATAATAGTACTTTCATAATAACATATCAAAATTCTCTCCAACGATGCTCAACCTTTACATTTCTTGTGATGAGCCGTGTTGTATCGAAATTGAAGAGATATAAAAGAGGTCTTTGAAAGAGTTGTAATATTTATCTAGGAGTGAACAGTATATTTATATCTGGGTGAGACCTAGGGCCTCCATTCGTTTAGATCCTTTCTCATTTTTTTGATTCTCACTCCAATAATGAGAACTATTTAGAAATTGATCGGACTATTGATTCTAGTCTTACTAATGTAGTAATATCTCTTTTCTTTTATCTAGGCTGTAAGCTTCTGGTAGTTTCTTAGCGAGGAAGCGGCAGAAATTTTGCTCATTTTTAATGTGTAGAACAGATGCTGATAATGATGCCCGTAGACAGCAAAAAACGAAGCAGGGTACAGGTAGTAATGACGCAGCAGCTGAGAAGCTGAAGGCAGGTCGAAAAAGCAAGTCGATTGAGCAAACTCTCTCCGCATGTGAGCACGATATTCAGCGTTCATACAATGTCTGGAAGGTAAACATGCCCCCACCAGAGAAGCGCCGAACTCTCGCGCGAATCGAGCAAGGAGTTTTCATGATCAAATAAAATTTCGAAAATTCTAATTTGCATTTTGTTTGATTTACGTTAAACTCTTGGCGTTTCCGGTTATCTCGATTTGAAAATGTTTCATCATTAAACATTTTATCCTATCTTAAAAATTATCAAGCTCTCGTTTCAGAAAGTCAAAATGAAATATTTTTATCTAGATCATGTTAGTAGTTTGCTTTAGAAAATTAGATTCTGGCCAGCTCCTCGGGAACCGACGAGCGAAGCGTTGGCGGTGATACTAATGGAATAGTGTAGTCCCAGTGGGGTATTTGTAGATATAACTTTTAAGTGTAGTGAAGTTATAGAAAATCCTGGAGTTGAGATTCCACATGGGATTTGACAAATTGTGTACGAAATTCATGATTAAAGTTAAAATGCCGAATCAAATTCCGAGAATAGAGTAAAGAGATGTTTGAATATCAATGTTATAGCGACGCTTTCATCGTGATAGCTATCTAATACACACATTACTTACATATCACTTACACGATTGATTCCAATATGCAATACAGATTAACAACAAATTATAATTCGAGTTGCGAAACACGTCTATAATAAATATCTTCGGCTCATAACTAATCGTGTTAGGTATTTTCGTGAAAATTAGCGTTTTAATACAGGGGATGAGTATCATACATATTTATACGCGAAATATTCAATATTACTATAGACGCAATCGCTATGACAGGGGATCGAATGTATCTTGTTTTCCAACACGTTCCCAGCCTTACACATAAACGCGAAATTCATCTCAAGAACGCGTGAAGTCACGAAATTCTCAAGCCTATGAATAACGAGAAATGACGATCTTGTTATTTATGGTAATTAGGTATACTAGCAATTGGCCTGATAGATTTTCCATTATCTACTCACAAAAATCACTGTCTTGTGTCTTTGACGCGCGACGTCTAGAATAGTTTCTTCCATATGGGGAAGCTAATAAGACTGGAGCTTTTTAGTACAATCTTCGCTATTTAACTTGGGTTACCAGCTAATTTTAGCCTAGACTTTAAGTCTTATAAGGGTCATCATACTCTTCTATTTGGTGATGCATATTTCACCTCAATAATTGGGCCTAATGGCTCTGGCAAGTCTAATTCGTGAGTGCGAAACCACGTGGCTGAATAGAAAACAAAACCAGAACTAATTTATACACAGTATGGACGCTATCTCATTTGTACTCGGTATAAAATCATCTCATCTGCGCTCAGCACATTTGCGGGATCTTGTTTACCGTGGTCGGGTCTTAAAATCCTCAGAAAAGGGAGTAGGCAAAGATGTTCAGGCCGAAGGAGCAGATATGGAAGATGATATCAGTTCACCTCCATCTACCAACAAAGATCCAAAAAGTGCGTGGGTTATGGCAGTTTATGAGGATGATACTGGAGATGAGCAAAAGTGGAAACGAACTATCACCAATCAAGGTGTCAGTGAATACCGTATTAATGACCGTATTGTCAGTGCCTTACAATATAATGAAGCACTGGAGTCAGAAAACATCCTTATCAAAGCAAGGAATTTTCTTGTCTTTCAAGGAGATGTTGAAGCTATTGCGTCGCAATCACCAAAAGATCTCACTAAATTAATAGAGCAAATATCTGGTAGTCTAGAGTACAAAGCGGAATATGAAAGACTGGAAGAACAAGCAAAACAAACTGCAGAAAATCAATTGTACAACTTGTCTCGTCGGCGAGGTATTAACTCTGAAATAAAGCAGTACCAAGAACTGAAAAAAGAAGCGGAGGCATATCAAGCCAAAGCTCGAGACCGTGATAAAGCTACGGTTACGCACATTTTATGGGAGCTATATCATTATCAGCACGAGATGGATAAATCTATCGCCAGTATTGAAAGACATCGAGAAACACTGAAAGAGTATACTCGAAACGTCGAAAAATACGAAAGATCTCTCGAAGAAGCGCGTCAGTCTCATACCAAGGTCTCAAAAGATGTGATTCGGGTTGAACGAATGATCAAGAAAAAAGAAATGGAAATGGAAGATAAAGAAAACAATCTTGTTCCTATTGATGAGAAACTTGAAATTACTGAAATAGAGATTGGAAAGACCCGTAAAAAAATTGAAAGTTTGTCAAAAGAAAAGGAAAAATACAACAGTGAGCTTAATAAGTTAAAGAAAGACTTGCTTGCAATCGAAAAAGCGCAGAAAGAATCAGAACAGAAGTGGCAAGAAACTCTTCAAAAACAAGGTAAGAAACTTAGTAGTGCAGATTTTAAGGAGTACATTGCGTTGAGATCCCAGGTTGTCGCAAAAACTACAAACGAGAGATCGAAACTAGATAACCTTTCTCGTCAAATGAAGAATGATGAAGTGGCAGTGAATAGTTTAACTGTCAAAGTAGCAGCATCACAGGTTACAGTCGAAAGGCTACAGAGCGAAGTGGAGGAGATTACTGAGCGCAAAGAATCCACGGAAACTAGCTTGAAAGATGTTTTAAAACTAATAGAATCTAAAAAGACAGAGCTAAATCAAATTATTTCGGAGCGGATTCGCCTTAATCAACTGTATACTGAGAAAGAGGAGAAGCTTCGGGCTCTTCTTAAGGAAATTGCGGATGCAGATGCGGGCCGACAAAAAAGCATGAGGGAAAAAAAAATGAAAGAGACAGTCGCAGCATTAAAACGCTTATACGGGGGTGTACGCGGCCGTGTTGGTGACCTTTGCAAACCAAAACAGAAAAAGTATGATGAAGCTGTCATCACTGCACTTGGGCGAGATTTTGATTCTGTTGTTGTTGACACAGAAAGAACAGGTACTGAGTGTGTACAGTACTTAAAGGACCAGCGAGCTAGTCCCATGACTTTCATACCCCTCGATAATATAAAAGTCAGTGCACCAGATGCAAATCTTAAGGGATTGCCTAAAGCTCGTCTTACGATTGACACAATTGACTTTGATCCATCTCTAGAGCGAGCTATGGCGTACGCATGCAGTAACTCTATCGTATGTGATGACCTTTCTGCTGCAAAGTATATATGTTATGAGAGACATATTCATGTCAAAGCTGTAACTTTGCAAGGATACGTAATCCATAAAGCTGGTCTAATGACTGGTGGTCGAGGACCTGAAAAAGCCGATAGACGTAAATTTGATGACCAAGACATTGACAAGCTGAAAGCCCAGGCAGCAAGATTTCAGAATGAAATTGAAGCATTACCAGATCATTACCGTAGAGGAGCTGCTGAGGAAGCACTGCAAAATGAGTTAGCTAGATTAGATCAACGATTACTGCATAGTAAAAGTGAACTTGAAGCATTTGAACAAAACTTGAAAAGTAAAAAAAACCAGCTAGAATTTGAACTGCGTCAACTTCAAGAGATGCAACCCAAGCTTAAAGAAAAAGAAGATTCTTTGCAAGATATTAAGCAAACTGTGGCAGATACTCAAAAAAAATATGAGCAGGCTCAAGATATCATCTTCGCTGAATTCTGTAAAAGGCTGGGCTATTCTGATATTCGAGCCTATGAAGTCCAGCAAGGAAGCCTAGAGCAACAGAGTGCTGAAGAGCGAAACAGATTTAACAAACATAAGACCGGGTTACAGAATCAGATTGATTGGTTGAAATCCCAATTTGATGAAGTCTCTAGGCGTATATCAGTAATCAATTCTAGAGCAGAGAGTTTGGAGGAACAGATGTCACAATACCAACAAGAAAAGATCAAACTAGATGAAGCTATTGACACTGATAAAGCCCAAATCACAGAGCTTGAGGATGAACTTCACAAAGTAAAAGAAAAGTTAGCCTCAAGGCTTGAAAAGGTAAACCAGATCCGAAGCAACCTTACCAAGCAAAACAAGAAGATTGAAGAGATTAACAAAGAAATATCTGTTTCAGAAATGAAAGCACAACGAAAGAGTGCCGAGAGATATTCCTTATTGCGACGATGTAAATTAGAACAAATTTTGATTCCCCTGAAGCCTGGATCTAAAAAACTTGATAGTCTTCCCGTAGAAGAAGATTCGATTCAAACTGATCCTGATGCTATGGAAATCGACGAAGATGATACATCCCCAGAACAAACCATAAAAGATTATGGAATTATTGTTGATACTGATAGTCTTGATGAAGAGCTTACGAATAGTGGTGATGAAGCTATTGGAGAGAGGCTTCTACAAAAAATCAACGATCTCAACTCTGAACTTGAGAAGCTTAATCCAAATATGCGTGCAACAGAGCGGCTTGATGCAGTTGAAACTCGACTTCAAATAGCTGATAAGGAATTTGAGGAAGCAAGAAAGGCTGCCAAAAAGGCAAAGGAAGATTTTGATAAAATCAAGGAGAAACGATACGATCTTTTTAATAAAGCATTCACTCATATATCTGAGCAAATATCACATGTTTATAAAGATCTTACACGCTCCTCGGCTTTTCCACTTGGGGGCCAAGCGTATTTGGATATTGAAGAAAGTGATGCGCCTTACTATTCTGGAATAAAGTATCATGCTATGCCACCTCTGAAACGATTTAGAGATATGGAACATTTATCTGGTGGGGAGAAGACCATGGCCGCTCTTGCCCTGCTTTTTGCGGTACATTCCTTTCAGCCTAGCCCATTTTTTGTATTGGATGAGGTAGATGCTGCTCTAGATAATGCAAACGTTGAAAAAATAAAGAATTACATTCGAGAACATGCCGGGCCCGGAATGCAATTTATAGTTATTTCACTAAAGACAGGGTTATTCCAGGGAAGTGAAAGCCTAGTTGGTGTATTCCGTGACCAAGATGCTAACTCTTCAAAGACTTTGACACTTGATGTAAGCCTCTAATCTCCACTCTCCCTTCCCCTCATAAGATCAATTTGAATTCTCAACTAACTCCCATAAAAGCTACGAAAATATCTACAATAGATCTATTAAAGTCTTGCATTGAGGAAATGAAATAAAGAGCTATTTTTTGGAACATATTGCTTAGATTCAATTACTTTCAATAAATTAAAATGAGTGATTAAACTGTTGTATTACATATTTTGAATCTTTCTAGAATAAAGATATTGTTAAGAGGTTAAATAATTTCTGACCCTGACAAATTATTGAATATAGTTTTGTAGCTTGTTCAAACCAATTAATTAATTTGAGCCTGGGAACATCAAAATTGCACGTCACTTCTGATTCAAAAAGTTCTGAATGGTACCATCAGAGTTAAATAAATTTGAATGGCTTGTAACACCATTTGGCCTAGTTAACGCACCTCTTATCCCCAACATACGTTTAAGGGATTTAGGAATATCATGGAAAATACTGGAATTTGTTGGAAAAGCATAGAACACCAGATCAATTGAAGTGAGAGTATTGTACCTATTGTAACGAAATGAACTTAAAATAGAACATTATAGTAGAATAGTAGAGATGGCTAGGAGTTCTGTAGAGATGTATATAGCGAGGTGGTAAACCTCTCAACGTTCATTAGCAAGTTCCTTTTTTTTTATTTTTTTTTTTTTTTTAATCATTAAGAGATCTAATCCTATCTAGGATATGCCACTGAAAAAAAAATAGCACTGATAATTACTTCCAAACGCCTTGTGATATAGCTAATTCCAAATGGGCAATTTCTAATTGCGCTTAACGCATCCTTGTCTCGCTCCTTCGA
>PEDP01000352.1:0-27113 GCA_002918395.1 Erysiphe pulchra | reverse complement strand
TCGTCTTTTAAAGAGCGTAACACTAGAGGCAATGAGCTCTATGAATGCAGAGGACTGTGCGGAACGTTTCGTGCAATGTCACTATCGATTCCATGGTTTCCCAAACGCATTGACATCAGACAGAGGGTCAAATTGTGTTGGTGATTTTTGGAGAAGATTATGCCAAATAGCAGGTATTGAGCAGCGTCTGTCAACAGCTTACCATCCAGAGACTGATGGGACCACGGAACGAATGAACCCCAAGAGGTTCTTGCGTACTTACGTGCCTTTAACTGTTATTATTCTATCTATGAGAAACTAAATACATTAACAGGGGAGGAAGGCTTCTTATGTGTTCTAGAGATTCAACTCATAATGAACCCCTTCCGTAGACTATATAAGCGAGATGTGAACCTCCTTTCCCCTGCATAACCCTTATGCATAATTACTATGTCTAATCCCACACCGTCCCCATGGTCCCCTGCATAGTTCCACATTACCAAGGCTGGGCAAGATCTTCAGCCCAGTCATTACTAAGGCGCAGCCTTTACACTCTCATTGGCCATATTTAGGCACTATCTCTATCCTAGGGAATTACGACACTCTTGTAGATCTTATTAAAAACCTTATAAATTTTGAGGACGACAATACTAACATTGCTGACGCCCAAGATTTTAGAACTCAAGATGAATAATGCGAGGATCCATTAAACGTTTAATTATTGAAAACCTGCGATACTTAAAGGAAAGGGTCGATCAAAAGGGTCACTCAGTAAAAAGATGCAAGTTGAATTCGATGTAAAGAATACATCATAAAATGAAGATAGATGATCCTAGATTTATGAAATTTTGATTTGATTTGATTTGGCCTTATATAATTTACGCCTGGTAATTGTGATATTTGATATTTACTACGTTTATACGAAAAATTATATGCATTAAAATTTATGAGCCGATCAGCAATTTACCTTCCAAATACAGCAAAATCGGGTGTCAAATAGAGTAGCGCATAAATCTTTGATTTCGCTGTTCACCGCCTTCGAGTTGACATGTAGCATGGAGGAGGTTATGTTTATCAATAGAAGGGGTGGGTGACGTGTATCATGACTCCAGAACTTGGGGTTTGAAATCTATCATTTATTCTTGTCATACCTTAATGTGACTAAACGCCAATCACTCTTGCCCACCACCATCTTCAAAATGTCGTAAACCTTCATCAATCTATATTTACAATGATGTCACTTAATCCTGTTCCTCCCTCAATTTCTGATAAAACTATTACTGTGGAAGAACAGAATTCAAGACTTCGATTGCCAAAGTTAGAGCCACGAAAACGACAACGCCCTCAGAATCCTCTTCCAATTCCCGAAACCCCGCAATTACCATCTCCTCCCGACCCCATAAGCTTCTGTTTCAAAAGACCTTCTAAGAGAATACTGTCTCCAAATGATCATACCCTCTTCTTGGAGTCCTCAACTTACAAATTACTCGTTGCTTTCGTGTTTAGACTAGCTGAGTCTGTTACTGATACTCCTGTGTCTGCAATTAGTCATGCAGACGTGAGTCCCACTCTACAAAAGATTGTTACTATACTTGATCAAGTTCAAGACATTATTAAGCGGGCTCCTCCCGTTTTTCAAGGCGACTCACGCTTCGGTAACGAGGGCTTCCGAGACTTCCTCGATCTATGTACAAAAGAGCACGAAAGCTGGCATAACCAGCTAGGAATTAGTCCTCCAGCAGCTATAGATGAAATTTCGTCATATCTTTTACAATCTTTTGGAAATTATACTCGTATAGATTATGGCTCTGGCCATGAACTAAATTTTATCTTGTGGCTTCTATGTCTTTACCAAGTCGGCATTATATTGCCCTCTGACTTCAGTACTTTAGTACTTGTAGTATTCACAAGGTATCTAAGACTAATGCGTCTTATTCAGTCAACATATTACCTTGAACCTGCTGGCTCTCATGGGGTATGGGGACTTGATGACTACCAGTTTCTTCCTTTTTTCTTCGGATCATCCCAGCTTCTTCACCACCCATTTATTCGACCTCTCTCTATCCATCAAGATCTCGTTCTAGAAGAATACAGTAAAGACTTTATTTATCTTGAACAGGTATCTTACATCAACAGCGTGAAAAATGTGGAAGGGCTCCGGTGGCACTCTCCGATGCTTGATGATATTTCATCAGCAAAGTCATGGGCTAAAGTTGAAGCTGGTATGCGTCGTATGTTTGTGGCTGAAGTTTTAAAAAAATTACCTGTTATGCAACACTTCCTTTTTGGATCTTTAATACCAGCTGCTGAGAACATGACTCCTGAGGAAGATCTTGAAACTAGTACCGAAGAAGTGGAACTAAAAAACATAAGTACAGTCCATATAGTTAGTTTTAAAAAGCATCTGCATAACGCAAATAGTTGGGGTGATTGTTGTGGTATTAAGGTACCTAGCAGTGTTGCCGTCGCTGAAGAGTTGAAGAAAGGTCTCAATAGGAGCGGTCAGAAACTTAGAAGAATACCCTTTGATTGAAATTTATCTTGATCCTTGTGAGAAGGAAGTCAAATTATAAATAACATGAAGAGTATGGCTTTCATGACTGCTGATGGTTGATGGTACTGCTGTGTAATTCATCGAAATCGTTCGCTAACCTTTACATTTAATTATCATATGTAGAGAGAACGTGATTAACTTACTACTCAGGTCACCTCGCTACGAAGCAGTACAATAAATTTGAACGGGCATTCTTCTACAGTTACTAAATTGTTTATCTTCCTCCCAAACTAAAGTGGGAAAATTTACCACTAAAAACTTTTGGAAATGCCGTCTTCAAACTTCATATCCTTTTGCTTTTATTTGTGCCAATTTCTCCTTACACCCAAGTCAAGCCCTTTTTTTATCAAAAATTTACCATTTTCCTTGCTTTTTACCACTGTATACTGTAATTTTGAATAATGTTAAGAGCCAAAAACGTTTATTCTTGCTTAAAAATAAAGGGATTCTACCGTCTTATAGTGCTTGTTAATCAAAATCTATACGTCTAAAGACCTCATTCTTCAGCTTTAATTGGCAGCTACAGGGTGGCCCGAAAATG
This sequence comes from Erysiphe pulchra, assembly GCA_002918395.1. NCBI lineage: Eukaryota > Fungi > Ascomycota > Leotiomycetes > Helotiales > Erysiphaceae > Erysiphe > Erysiphe pulchra. Next base: position 24,039 of record PEDP01000352.1, on the reverse strand, counting down.
TTCCCATATGAAATTTGAAAGATAAATAACAAATCTACATTTTACCAAAAAAATTTCTCAATCTATACTGAGTTCATTCATCTGAAAAGGATGAAGAAATACACAAATAGACACTAATTTTTGACTGGTCAGAATGCTCAAAGAGTCTTTCTTATTTATCCACATCGGACGGATGTTGGATTCGATTTTTTTTTTGGTGGAAGCCACAGCAATATTGGCATATAATCTTGGGATAAAAAGACTAATTAACAATAGAAACAACAATTTGTCATATTATCATCTCCGAAGATTGACTTTGGCTTTTTGCCACTTACTAACGGTTCTGAGTAGGTTTTATGTATCCCTTCTTCAAGCTGAGAACTCTAGATTCGAATTTCAAGATATTATTTAGTTCTCTGGTCTACCTCTTATTTAGATTAATAGAATTGGCGAGTCAGACACAAACATCGGATCTTTACATTGTATAGGAAAAAAACGTAAAAGAATTCGTACTTTCCACATGATGATTTTTAAGCATAAACCACATCAAAAACACCAAATTTCCATATCATCGACTATGAAGCCGAAAATAAGAAACAGTCAAAGAATTTTTTATTTATTTCTGAAACTACCAAAATATTTTAGTATAAAATATGCACTTATAGAATGTTTCATCGAAAAAAGAGTATCTCGGGATCTATGATGGCACGTAGAAAATACGGGGAACCTGGAACTGTCGAATGCTTTTTTTAACGTCGTATTGACAAGCTCAGCGTTACTTTTCTGACAAAATACTTCTTCAAATAATTACATCTCCAAGTGACACGTGACATATAAATTAACATTGATCAAGATTCCCTGCTTTATTCTAACAACTATTTCATGTCTTTGCCACTATTACAACGTGCATGAAAAGCAATACGCGTTGAACAAAAACCCTTTAATTATGGCGTAGATGATTACCGAGAAAAACGTCCCCTTCATCCTGTAGATTCGCTTCATCTACTCTCTAGCACAATTTAAGCTTTATAATCAATCATCAAGACTGTTTTGATTTTCTTTGAAAGTTTTTTCTCATGTAAGTTCAAGCTCATGAGACTGAAACGCCTTCTACATCTCAGTGGACCGTTCTTATTTCTTTTATTCTAACAACTTTCACGAAGGGGAAATTTTCATACTTACAAAAATTATAACTGTTTCATATTCATTTTTAAGGCAAGAATAAATCTCAACTTTGGGAACAGCTACTGCTAAACGATTTGTAAATACAAAAATTAGTAATGTAAGCAAAATTAAGTCGTTCCCCGGGCAACTTGCGACGAACAAATGACATGTGATGAGCGCAGGGCTGGGCGAGGGCTATTCCTAATAAAGATAAGCGTCATACACGGGCACCCTGACGATATGATATATAAAAAGAAAGCATACGACATTTTTAATTTCCCAAAATAAGGTGTTTTTTAAAACCCATTTCTACACCCTGAAATGTTGACTACGTGATGATGAAAATGTTGAGTCTAAACATTTCAGTGTGGTTTTTGCTTTGAATCATCACGTGGAAAGTTCGAATTCCTATCCAGTTTTTTCTATCCAATATTGGATCGGAACCAAAATTCAAGTCAGACTCTCCCTAATAAATCCGATTATGCTAGACGTAGTTACCGTTGAAAGACTTGCTTATATGAATATCATTCACAGTATCCCCTTGAGTAATTTTCATATCCAAAATCTGGTGGAAGAGCTCACACAGAGTGTTTATTGTTAGATTATGCCATGTAGTAACCCTTTATATAGACGGAACATTTTTATATATCGTGCAGATTTCATGAAATTTTTAAAATTTATTCAACACGAGACTCCGACCCCCGAGTGAATTTTACAAAATGTGAAAGACAGTTTTGGCTACTAAATTACAGGGGGGCTCTAGTCTGTTTCGGATAAACAGTTAGTGCGCCACACTGCTGTCTCTGTAGGGACGTTAGAGCACCGGTTTTGGCCAGGACGTTTTTTGACACTAATGCTGGGCCATATTCGCAAGGGCAGATGGCATAGGAAGTAGGCAATAGCCACATAACTGCCCTTAATAAGTAATGAGCTTCTCTTCTTGTTTTGATGATAATAGCTGCTTGGTTTCTTGACTTTGAGATCTCCCAGTAATCTCGCAGTAGTCTTGCGGCAGAAGCGTTGATCCATCTCAAATTCTCCAAATAGTTAGGGTGTTAGATCCCGATTTCCTGTTTGTGTGCATATCCGAAACAAAATAACTCTTGTTTTTCTTTTATGTTTTGAACACCGTGGGCGCCACCAAAACGCATCATTTATTCCTTGCCAATAAATTGATCATAACTCAATTAATCAACCATAGCGCTAGAAAATCTTCCGAACATTAATAATTTGCGCCTCTATCGGTTTACAATTGATTACTTTTTAATTGGCGTAAAACTACGCGCGAGAGGCGTGTATTGACAAGGATCCAAACAAATTCGTGACCACTTTTCTGATCAATAAAACATGGTCTGCCTTGACGGCTTTCAACTTTCAACTGGTAAATTATGATTTATGATTGGTGCTCCGTTTTTTTCATCCAATGATAAGAGGTTGGTCTTGGTATTTTCAAACCCTCATTCCGATCCTCTTTTTGCTTTAGGAGTCTGAGAATCGTACTTATAGATAGTCGACAAATCACATAGTTTAGTTGGATATTTTAAATGAGAATACATTTTTCAATAGAGTACGATTCTCTAGATTATTACAAAATATATGGTTCGTGTGTTGTGATTATATTTTTGGCAAGGAATATAAGTAACTAAATAGAAGGTAATAAATTCTGGGCCTCGTATTCTCGATCTCACAAGGGAAGCTCGTCAGGTGATTCACTGTAGTGGGGCTGAGTCATGATTTAAAAAAACCAGGTTGGAGTTCGAAGTTTGCAAAGCCTAAAAAGAAAATTTTACAAAAAAAAACAAATTTGTCTTTGAATCCAATCGCCCTCTTTTCTATGGCATTGATTGGTTCCTTTGGGCATGTACGAAGCCGAGGCTAGTAGTGAGAAGAATTGGGATCGATGGATATTGGATATTGGATATTAATTTTGTTTTTTGTATTACTAATATACCACGTCGTCTTATCTTATCTGACTAATCTTTATAAATTCTCACCACAATATGTGTTCTAACCTCACATTATTTTAACTAGGGCAGAATATTTCATCAACCGTCTCTCGGACTTTGTAAATATGCATTTTACTAACATTTTCTCTCAGTAATCTCCCATCAAATAGATAAACTAAACAGACAGCTAGGAAATCAGGCAGGCACTTTGGCTTCTTAATAGACTTCCAAGAATATGGATTTGTATGCTGTGAGTAATAACAATATATCAGAGCCACCAATAGATATTTCATCGTCTATTTTAAAATTCCCGTCAAATTTTCATCAAACCAGTATTGAGTTTATTAGAGCTCTGGTGTTCCTTTTTATTCCCGGGGAACTGTTTTACTTTGCGATCTATTTCTTATTAAAACGCCGCTATGTGCTTCATAATATCTTGACATTCTTGTCTTTGATGGTTGTCTGGATCTCGCCATTTGTAACTCCAGTCAAAAGTAACAGTTCAAGGGCAATGCTTAATCTAGGTAGTAAGTAATCATTCCTCGCCTCCATAGTTCTGGACTGAATACTCGTTAGTCTTTGTTTCAAGTATGAAGATACTTGATTTATGGGCACGTCGAAATGCACTTCCAGTTTACAAGGTTGAAGAAAAGCCTTCAGATTGGCTTCTCTCTTTACTTCTCATGACGGAATTAAGATACGAATCCTTCGCGCCAAGCTATGCGAGACTTCCAAAGGGTTTAGAAAACATGAATCAGACAAGAGTTTATTGCATTCATGCAGCTGCTTTGGCTACTCTTCATGCCATCTCCCGACATCATCCAATACTACTTGCTTTTGAGATTCTACTGTCGATACATATTTGTTTTTCAAGCATACATTTATTAATCAGATACAAAAGCAGTCCGCCTCTTTTTGCACCCCTTTATCTAGCTGACAGCTTGACTGGATTTTGGTCTGAGGTGTGGCACAACTGTTTTACTTCTCCTTGTATCTCGCTTGCCTACAACCCGCTCCGAAATGGTCTTCGTAAGCTAGGCTTACCGGATGGAATTTCACGCTCGGCAGGTGTTTTAGGTGCGTTTAGTCTAATGTCAGTATTTCACATGTACTGTATGTACCCTATTTTGGATCAGAAAGCAGTCAACCGTATTGGGTTGTTTTTCTTTCTTAACGGGATAGCTACATTGGCTGAAACTGCAATATGGGGTAAGAAGAGACATTGGGCTAAAGCTACACTCGCCTGGACTTTTCAGACAATTCTTGCGACCTGGGTCGCTAGTAGTATAAACTTACCAAGCAATACTTTAACGATTTTATGGAACGAGGCCCGTATGTCACGAATTACTCGGAATTATGACCTGAATCTATGACCTGAATTTAGTGAATAATTGTTTTCCTAAATATTGGGGGATTTTAATTGGTGTTTTGGATCTGGTAATTTATTAACGAACTAAGATCAGACTCTACAGGTTTGGAGAAGATGGAAGTTTTATTTTCTGAATGACATTAACGAATTTTTAAAACGGATAGTAAAGGAGTTTTTTTTATCACAGGAGATTTATAGTTGTGTTTAGGTTAATGATATTTTTGTATGATTCTTATATTTATTTGGAACGCCCGTTTAGCTCTCGGATGGTATGCTAACACTTCAATGATTTGATGGATGGGACTAGTTGTAGATATTTAATCATTATTTCTTCGAAATTTAAACAACCATGAGTTTTTGATAGAGAAGACTATTGAAAAAGATCGAATCGTTTTTACCTAATTTTCAGTTCAACTGTTTTTAATTTCAATGCGCTTAAGTAGATGCAGACAATTTCGCAAAAACATTTCATGATCAGATTGTTGCCGTAGCAACCATTCATCCATCCTTCAGTAATACACAACTACAAAGTCCTCTCTCTATCTAAAAGTAAAAAATCCGACTAAAAACCCCTTGATAATGGGGGAAATTTGTAGACGAGAGTCAAGAGTCATCTAAGACCTCAATTCTCGATCCTATTAGCGCACCACTTCATTAATTAAAAAAAATTAATTTCTGCAACGTAAATTCAAAGATGAGAAGACGAAAAATAAAGTTACGAGAGCTATTTTGCAATTATGTGTTATGGTATTTCAGTAATTTAGGGGACAGAAATTTCGAATCGACTCAGTCATTAGCCGCCGAGCTTATGCTATATATGAATGTATATGTAAGAAAAGGTCTAAATTCCAAAATTAGATTACCTTATTTGAGAATAGCACCATGGAGCACGCAGACGCCTTAGATAAGACTAACCAAAATTTCACTGTGAATAAATGTAGAAGATCTTGGGTGGAGGACGGAAAGGATATATGATAGATACTTGGGAGGTTTCAACGAACTGTGACAAGGAAGTAAAGTCACTTGCCACTTGGGTGCCATGATTTTACAAGTCAAGCTAGAAAGTGTTGACCATTAAACTTCTTAGCGTCTATTTCATTTGGTATACACAGAGAAGAACTTTAGATAGTTAAGAAAGACAGAGAATTAGAAAAAAACAGAATTGTACGTGATAGTTTTAAAACTCAATTATTCCATTGAAAATAACTCGGAGCTATGTGGATATTACGTGAACAATGTACTAAGATATTGTTGACTAAACAACCTTATAGCTCAGGTTGTAGCCTAAGCTTTATTAACCAAACAATACCCCTCGGTTAGCTTTGGGGGGATTAAAACTCTAGTGGATAATAGTAATTTAAAATAATTAGCTATTTATGGCTTGAAGATTTAGTTTGGGCTCTCATTACATTGTTATATACGTCGCAAAATAAAGTCTTAGTTATTTCCTCCCAATACTGTCAGCTTTGATCATTAACTTTCAATTGTATTCGACCAAACTCTATGTCCCTGCTGTATCGGTTTCGGAAGGTTTTTCTTAGCTCGACCTGCACAATACTCCAGAGAGTTCTGTTCCTCTTCAGTTATCGGATGATCACTACACATGATAAATGGCTTTAGATGATCACTATAAAATGATCTCGAAATGATCTCGCCATTGATCCAAGCTGAATTATCCTACTTTGGCTAAGTATGACTAACGATGAAGACTATCTGGTTGACTAACATTCATCAAAGTCGAACCAGATAGTTTTATCGTTAGTCATACTTAGCCAAAGTAGGATAATTTAGCTTGCAAAGATCCTTTAGATCCTTTGATGTTAATTTTATTGCCGGAAGAGGGCCTGTAAAATCAACTCCAAAGAGGATTCCTGGAGTGTAATTCGAGCAGGTGACTACAGTTGAGAACGTTGAGCGATTCTATATCTGGCGTATTTGATGCAGCTTGCTATATAATTTTGAACATCTCCAGTCATATTCGGCCAGTAAGATAAGCGTAATTTCCGATACAAGTAGCGATCAAAAAATACCCTTCCAAAGATTGTGCGTACTTGAAAGCTCAAGAGATATCATTTTTGAGAATTTACCTTTTCATCACTCCCCCTCGACCAATAAAAACAATCATCCCCCAATGTAAGGTAGATTTTTTTACTTTACGTTTGAATGCTTCTCCTTAAATTGCATCCTTGTAGAAATTCAGAAACAAAATGCCATTTACTTCTACGCAGCGATAGTCACCGGTAGAAGAGGGTAAGTGTTTTTAGGATATAGTTATTCTATTAAGATCTTTCCTAATGTATGTGGCTGCCCGAGGCCGAATATTTTCGCTTCTTAATGGAAGATAAAAATCATAATATGGAAGATTCTTGATGCAGTTGTACCACTGTGAGAATGAGAGTTGGTTGATGGCCTCCTTTCCGTTCAGGGAGCTTGAGACTCTTGAAAAATTTACATCGAATAGGTCATGATCGTTTCTTGTAATATTTTAAGTGTAATTTTGATATCCCAAATCTCGTGTGTACGGTGTACGTCACTCGCTTACTTTTACCAAATTAGTATTACCAAATTCCAGTATTAGTAATGTCAAGGACAGATGGTGTGTCAAGGAAATAAATGTCTCGTTCATAGATTAATGCTTGTTGAAGTTCGAGACTAAGGTTGAGAAAAAAAATACTTTGAAGTTCCCGGGAGCTTTCGTATCCGGCAATGGCTGCATCAAGACAAATTTCTGCGATCTAAGACGAAAATTGTTTGTTTCTTTGACAGTTGGCGCGAAGTCTAGCTATTGCGTCCCGAACCCTGTTCAGATCATCAAATAGAACGGTGAGCTCATTCATCATCTGGTCAAGAGATTCAAAATTCATCATTGCTTCCTTAATAAATCCATGCAAATGGGACTGGAAGTACTGGTCAAGCATTGAATATACGAAGGCCATCTTTGATTGATCGGTGGGGAAAAGGTCGGTATTTGATTTTAATTTCAAAAGAATTCCCTCCTTCCAACTTGGGAACAAAATTTTGTCCTCATTGAATACCGCACCACTGTGAATAGGAGCTGACTTTTGAGCGGGAAGTTGTAATCTTCCCAAAATAATCGGTTAGTTTTCTAAGGACAATATTAGTTTCTGATGACTTTTCAAGTTCTCTCAATCCTTCCTTGGCAGCTTCTAATTCCTTTGAAGAGGTAAATAATTGCTGCTCCTGTTCAGATGTTTTCTTATATGCTTTTTCTAACTATGAAGTGGCAGTTCCTTCTCCAATACTTTATTGCGCTAGCGTCTTGACTGCGAGCTCGGGATTATTCTGGACTCCATTTAAAAACTGTGTTGCATTTGTGACCTTTTCTAGATCACCAAGGACGTCAATAACTTCTTCTTTTGGTAGGTCTGTCATTATATAAGTTAAAGAGATTTGAGTTTTGTATATAATCTTGTTACTGCTCTTGGATATTTCTTGTTCTTGTTAGATAGATTCATATATTGTTAGTCCGACCTCGATCTAGCGTCTTGTCCTTGTTCCTTGACACATCACCTGTCCTTGACAAATAACAACAACAATAGATGAGATGTTTATTTTGAAGTGTAGTAATCAAAATAAGTGTTTTATTCATTGAGTTTTGATTAGTATTAATTTACGTTCAATTTAGATTTTCAATTGGAATGTACAGTAAATTCCTAGTTAAAGTTCTTGCCAAGAATGGAGCGGCCGCGTTCGTGTCAGGCGCTCTATATTCTAAACATCTAGAAAGTAACGTCAAGAGAACTAAACTGATTATCAAGCAGATACGAAATTGGTTACGTAAATTTACGCATGTAAATAATGTATGAAAATTTACAGTGAACAAGAAGCAAAAACTATGAGGACTTTAAGATTCAATTTAATTCATAATTTTTGGCATGAACTGCTTCATTAATCGCCTAAAATCACCTCCATTGTTCGCTCTACATATCTTGCAAGACACTGAAATGATTGATACAAGTAGAACGCATTGACCATTCAATTTCAACGCGTGGCTTTTTGTAACTGGAGTCAAATATATCACTCTGTGGTCCTCGTTTTTTTCGATACTAAAAAAGATGTTACTGGTCAAAGCTGAAATATATAACTCTTGAGAGGCTTTTATACAATGGAACAGATTTCATCTAGTTCCAAAGTCACAGGCACAGATATCATTTTTGTATTAGGTTTCTCACTAATTTAGTCTACAGTTGAGTATTTTGATCCATTTGGTGTCTATCGTCTTCTCTCTCCGAGCCTGTTAAAGCGACTACCTTTACGAAACCTACACTGGGTGTCACACGCTGGTCCTCTCCGCTCGATTGACACTTTACACATTGACCTTGTTCAATCGCACGAAAATTCTGTGACCACAGACTCTATATCTGCTAGTTTAGCAAGTCACCGTTCCGCAAAAAGTGAAGAATCTACGGGTACAAGCGATGAAGGCTCTCGCATTTTTCTATCAGGCCAGGTACTGGAGCGGCCACATTCGCAATCTGGTCCAATGAGGGTACACCTGAAAGAACGAAGACATCAGATTCCTGGACTGCGACAAACACCATATTTAAAAATATTCTTACTTCGTTGTGATGATGTTGAAACATACAGAGCACTAGGACGTCCCCATATCAAACAGTGGATTAAGAAAAATACATCTTCTACCCAGATAACTACTAAAATTAGTGTGCAAGAAAACTATGATGCCTTTGAGTGGTTGATAATTCATGTAACAATTCCAAACACAGTGGTCGCCAACTATCCCCGCACTAGTGGGAAACACAGTGAAGGAAGCTCCGGAATAACTAAGGAGAAATCAGGCTCACGCTGGCGAGGAGGTGGCTCTAGTACCGTTCTTGAAAAGCTAAGGGCTGATTTTAACGGAACATCAAAATCCAGCGTTGATCGGATCGCTCAGATTCGCCTAACCGTTGATGATGTGCCTCCGGAAATAGTACCACGCATAATTCCATCGATCACTAAGCCTTATGTTGAGACACCTCAAGAAAATGAAAATGCATGGCAAGACTTAATTTCTAAGCTTAAGTCTTTAATTTTAACTGCGTTTGATATGCGTGTTAGCCAATATGAAGAGGACATTCGCGAAAAGGATGCTCAGAGGTCTTTACCTGGTTGGAACTTTTGTACTTTCTTTGTACTTAAAGAGGGCCTCGCATTAGGATACGAAAGTGTTGGCCTCATAGAAGATTCACTTATTGAGTACGATGAGCTTGCTGTCGGTCTTGATACCATTATTCGAGAACAGTCCGCTAATAAAAAGATCGATCACGCTAGCTCATTCTTACCATTTACCGATGATTTGAAGCGTCAGGCTGAGGCTGCGATAGCTAGTATTTCCAAAGATATGGGACTATCAAACTTTGTTAACACTGGATCCTCCTTGGACTTACAATCAGATACACCAAACAATGAAGCCTATGAAATACCTCTTAATCCCTCCAAAAAACGTTATCGAGAGCTTATCTTAGGAAATAATATTTCCGTCTTCGATTTCCGGTGCTATCTATTTGCAAGACAATTAAATTTACTACTACGTCTTGCAAATGCCTCTTCTTCGAAAGAGGAAATTTTCTCAAAAGTACAAGAGCAAATTGAATCTAATCCCAAAAATAATGCAGCTAAAAGAGTTTCATCCAGAATTTTGGATCATTCTGAAAATCTTGCTGTGTTAAGTAAGATTTCCAGAAGAGCCATGGAATTCATCCCTTCTATTGCTCGCATAATGCGTACTGATTTATGGACTTCACATCATCGTCATCGGGGCAGAGACTCTATAGATTGTGAGACAAGCATGACCCGAATGAACCAGATCATGTCGCAAGTGACTGAAAACATTGTATCTTCTTTTATTTTTTCCACAATACAACAGATCCTCGCTCATACATCAACAAAATCCTTGCAGATTCCTCCTTCAACTTTAGCACATCTACCATCCTTAGATAAACGCGACTCAATGTCTTCAATTTCAGAACAAAAATTAACAGCACACCCTACCCGAAGTAGCTCTTTAACAAGCAGGTCACAAGCTCGACAGCAAAAAGATACAAATTTCTCTCCTAGGATCCGGAGAGCGAGTGTACCTGATGATGGCTCTGCGTCACCAACATTTCTAAAAATAGGACTCGAAGAGCTTGCTGCACATAGAGCCGAACTTTATCTTTTTTCGCGCAGTGTTCTTCAACGACATGGCGCACAACGTGGATGGAGTGTCGGTTGGCAAGAAATGGTAAAGTCGCAAACAAATAGTATGGGGGAATTAGAAGATATAGATCTTAACCAGGACTCAAGTAAGCGTTTGTCTGTACGATCCGACCAAAACTATGTTCCACCTTCTCGTCATGGAATTTCAAATAGGCTGCTTAGAACTGGCCTTAGTAACAAAGATGATTTTTATCGACTCTATGAAACCTTTAGTGACAAAGCCTTGCGTCATTATACGGTTGCGAATAGTCATCACTCTATACAATCTTGTGTAGCTGATCTTGCTATCCTCAAGTATTACATGAAAGATTTTACGGCATCAGCTTCATATCTCAAACGCATGATAGTATTTTATGATGAAGCCGGCTGGAAAAATATTGAGCTTTCAATGCTTATCATATATGCAAAATGCCTGCAGCAATTAGAGCGTAGAGAAGAATATGTTCAAATAATTATAAAATTACTTTCCAAAACTGCTTGCGCTGAAAATGAAAGATTGAAACGTAAATCATTGGTGTATTTGCTAAACAAGGGATTTTTCGAAGATTTTGTTCTAATTAAGGAGAAATATTTAACAAGACTTTTTGATATTACGAGGACCTTAGGTAGCCCAACTTATATACCATTAAAGAAATTTTTTGGCAGTTTAGAAGTGGATGAGACCGTAATTTATCACAAAGATAGGGATAGTTTTGAGCTTCTGATTCGGTGTCTTTATCTTCTTGATGATGAATTGCCATTTGAAAATGTCAAGGTTAGATTAAATTCTACTAACAGTAATTTGAATCGTGATATTTGGCTTGAAAATGAAGGCCCTTTCATTTTTAAAAAAGGTATGAACGAAATTTATGTTGGATGTAATGTAAGTACTCTTTATTAGATTCTACAATCTTGTGAAATTAACTTTTCTAGACAAATATACCTGATAGTTATTTAGTAACCTGTATCAGTTTATCTGGGAACAATATCATTTATACTTACGATAGTAATGATGTTGGTACTAAATCTAGCTTAAAGAATGATTCTTTCCTACGGTGTCCTACATTATTAATATATCAAAGACCAGAGGTATTTGACATGAGACTTAATCCCTCAAGATTTATTCACTTAGGAGCTGCTCGCTCGCTTGAACTTGAGTTATCATCTGGTTGGAATGATGTTTTAAATGGTAGAATTCGAATTCGAGCAGCAACTGCAGGATTAAGGCTTCAAACAAGTGACGCAAATGTTGTGTATGGATCAGTTGACATCCTTCAAAATCAGGAAGTTGGAATTATATCTTTTAGTGCCATGTCCCCTCAATCGTACGCTATTATCGCTGTCCCCTTCAGTCTAGAACAGGATATTACAGAGATCTCCGTTAAACTAGATTTGACATATACCACTGAAAATGGAACATTTATTTTTGCCGTAGCGCCATCAATCTTAATTTCATACCCCCTTGGAGTAAATGTCCAAGATTCTTTTAAGCACGAGTTTCTTTTTTCAAGATTTACTATTTCATCTGCTGCTTCAGGCCCTTTACGCCTACTTGATTGCGAGTTAAATGCATCTGAAGTATTTGAGGCTCATGGTGGACCCGGAATGAATACACCTCTCGTTATTTATCATCAACAACCTGCGACAGCCTTGTATAAGATAAGAAGAAGAAAAAGTAATTTCAACGCCTGTGAGACAAGGAAAAATGAAAAGGCACTTTTGCTAGTTCTGAAATTTGCTTGTCTCGAAGAGGAAATTATCGCAACTATCACATCAGATATAGAAGACTTACTTAAAGATAGTTCACTCGGATCCTACACACGATTGGTAGTAGAAAAAATTATACAAGAAGTTCGAAGAAATCTTTCTCCTGGATATTTCGAGCGTGTAGCTCTTTCAAATGAGATACCAATTTCATTTTTAGCAAATATTTCTTGGAAAAAACGTTTCTTAGGTCTTGGACGTTGTTCAGACGGAGAAGTCACTTTTCTAATTCTTAAATTCCTTGAAGGATGGCTAGAAAGTCGTTCTACCATACCTCTTATTACAGCATCTAGTAATGATGATTATTTTCCTCAAAGTCGCTCAATCCTGATACCAGTTGATATTCCTTCAATAACAGTAGTACACACCGTTGATCTACAGCTCCTCGAGCCCCCAACACTATATCCTAGAGCGGCTCGTGTCGCAGTAAATCAACCAATAACAGTATCTTTAAGTATTAAGTGGACTCGAATATGGGATACAGAAGCTGCTTTTAAATTGACTGACACAAAAAAACCTAATCCTGAAAAAGAAGATAGTTATAAGTTCTCTTACGAGATTTTTAGCCCATCCGAAACCTGGATTATTGGAGGTCGGCGAAAAGGGCATTTTATGGTTCCGAAGGCCATCGAGTTTTCTGAAAATAGCGTTAGTAGTTTAAGTACCGATGGATTGACTTTTCCCGTCATTCTTATTCCACTCCGTCAAGGTCTTTTGCCATATCCTACAGTAGAAATAAAGGCAATAGTAACACCATCATCTCTAAATCTACCACTTCAAAACTCTGCCCGAGCGAGTACTATTTCATCGAAAAATTATCAAGCTCATATCAACTTGCCATCACAAGAACCCATTGTTAGTTGTGAGATGGACTATAAAAATGCTGTAGAATTTATTCATGTTGTCAGTGATACACAAAAAATAACAATAAGCCTTGATTCCTAAATTCTCTTGTTCTTCATCGCTTTTTGATGCGTTAAAAATATCTCGTTCCCTTTTTTAAGTGACAGACGAAAATGAGAGAATACTAGCTGAGAAAAGTAGTGTGGAATAACTAATGTTGTATACTACAAGGGGCACCCCTTAAAGGTAATTTTGTAGGCGTTTACGGCCAGCGGCACAGCTTTTCCCACGTAAACTCACATGGTGAGCCAAACGCACTTACGCTGTCTCGTAAATAAAATATATCAATTCTTTTCTGATTGATCTTTCTACCTACATTTATGTACAATCAATCAGCCCTACACCGAACTTTTATATGTTGACTGGCCCATATATGAGCCGGCCAACTACCGCAATGAAATCACGGCACAGTATTGCAGTCGGGAGGAGAAAGGAGGGATCAATATCACCGTCTCATTAGCCATGTTTATTTATTTTTGTTTTTTTGCAGCCATCAAACGAGCTTTCACAACTTTGGCTCTTCGTAAACGCACTCAAACTCCCATTGTCCAAATCAGAAACACTCAGCAATTAATCATTAAGCTTTGATTAAATTTTTTTTTTTTTTTAAAAAAAAAAAGGAACTTTCCGTCTCTAATTTGCATTGACTAGTGACTGCAAGTTAGCATTGATTTTTATAATTTCCTGCCTGCCGCTCTTCTTATGCAACTAGCCTAGCCATTGCTACATTCCTAAGTAGCCCATATAGAAATATCCCCCCCCCCCCGGGGATGAACCATTAGAAAACCGATATCAAGGTCGACAGATGATGGGTTCTACTGACAAACAAACCACTCAGTGTAGCTCTTACATCAGCAGCTGCAAAAGCGGTTGGAGGGATTTCACCAAGATGTACCATCCATCGGGCTTTGAATATTCTTATTAGCTAGACATGGTAGTCACTTTGCTTAGAAAAACGCGTACGGAGATATTAGTTGTGTCGTCTTGAAGGAACATAATGCAGCTAGCTTAGCTACATTTCCAAATCGCAAAAGAAATAAATAGATTGTGAAATCTGATTCAGTAAAATCGAACATACTATGAGCAATTGGGAAATATAAACGTTTGATAACATGAGAGATTACCCAGTATTTTGTGTTTCGCGTAGTGGCCACAGATTTGTAGCTGAAGAGCTTGGGTGTCCCCCCTTACTCTCTTTTTTTTGTAATGTGTGGACGTGTACTTAGTTACTGAAATCTAAGACAGATGGAGGATTAGCTAGCTAGCTCTTTTTACATAAAAAGATATGGTGCACTGATTCACCTATGAAGTTTTATTTTAAGTAAGTTGGGGTGATAAATAAATGGTGCAGATCTTACAGTTTTAGACGAGATTCATATGAGAAAAATATCGTTGTGCCAAAAACAGCAATAAAATTTTCCAAATTTTTTTAAAAAAAACAAACTTTACTTGTTGATGACTATCAAAGAGACGCTGTTAATAAAGATGGATGCGCGAGTTAGCCACTGCTATCTTCATTGATGATAATCTACTCCCGGTGAAGAATGCTTTCTTATGGATGATCATGTCAACATACTTAAATTCGAGTTTTAAGCAAACGACGTGAAGGATCTCTGAGTATTTGGCATTCAAGTTGAGTATTAAAAGGCAGGCATTATCATCTGCCAAGTGGCACACAGATAGACTTTAGAATCAATATAAGTAAACCATAAACACATTACTCTTGCTAAAAGATATATCAAGGTTAATATAATAGGAATCCCTCACAATATGCTATCCCCCACCTTGAACATGTATGTCTGTAAACGATTGATAATAAAAATTTGATTGATTTTTCCAGCTCTTTCATTGAATTTCGTCAATAAATTTTTCCATCGGAAACAAAGTATCACGGCACGTTTCCGATTATCATAAATAAACAAAAAAATATATGTGAAACGACGGCGATAGATTATAGTCTAAGCTATTATTTACAAAAATCAGTTTTCTTTGATGTTCTTTCTTTGCCTAGAGCTAAAAGTGAGGTGTGGATAAATGCTTCTATCGACAATGAGCGTGGGAGCAAAGCTTGTGTATGAAATGAAAGGGGGAGGGAATGGTACAATGAAATATTTCATTCATTAACAGATAGGCGACCGGTATATAGCACTCTTTAACTTTTCCATCCTTTGAGTTAAAGACCCTATTTCGGTACGTGGAGGGCTCCGGTGACTATTATGAATGCGTTTTGATTTATTTACGTTCCCACTGTATCGAGATTGATGTGTGTGTATGTAGCTCTTCCTATTGGAGACCTTTGCAACTTCGGGATGTAGAGAGATGAAGATGATCAACAAAAAACTGCGAAAAACCCTTTTATGTAGGGCTTCTCTGTGATGAAAGTAAGATGTACCGGAGTAAAGTGCCTTTTTGTGCACATATCCAAGAGATTTGAGGTACGAGACATGCATGTTGTAGAACTATGCAACGAGATTTCACTGCCATAATTTGATGTAATAACTTGTTGGCCGTATGTTTAAGCTCATATTTAGGGCCCAAAAATAGATTTATATGAAGATTGAGAAGTAAAAATCCGGAAAATCAACTCGGCTACACTAATAGCCCAAATGAACCCCAATTAAAGCATCTTCAAATAGAAATTTTTTTCATTACTAGATCATAAAGAAAATAAAAATGGTAATCTGAGAGTGTTTCAAATTCTACTAATGAGCTAACTTCAGTTCTCAGGGGCCAAAAAGTTTACCACCTGCTGCTAAATTGACCAAAGTTCTTGAGTATTTGAAGAGTACAATGGAAGTGTATACGCTGAAAGAACTTGAAAAAATTTTGCAGTCTGTGGCGTCAGTAAATCAAATGCAAGCTAAGGATTATCTTCAGGCTTTGCAGGATGAGAACCTTATTCGCGTTGAAAAAATTGGGAGTGGGAATTGGTACTGGTGTTTTACCTCCGATGCAAAGAGAAACAGGGAGAAAGTGATGAATGATTTGATGGCAGAGAAAAGTCATTTGATTGAGTCATTAACAGTTATCGACGACGACATGGCACTAGAGTTGAGTCAACGAGAAAACGATGACAATGATAATGACAAGAATGCAAATGAGTCAAGTGATAACAATAAGAGAAAGAACCTTCTCGATACATATGAGGAATTGATAAAAGAGTCCCTTTCCCTGAATAAGGAACTAGATTCATACTGCGAAAATAACCCCATGGAGATGAAACGCAAAATAGAGGAGACAAAAAAGTTAAAAGAAAGTGCTCTTCTTTGGACTGACAACATTGAGGCGCTTGAATGTTTTCTTGCTCCCTTACTCTGCGATCGTGTTCGTCAAGCTGAGATTATGCATGCTATGTGCGGTAATGAATATGTTATCGGAGAAGGTCTTTGTGAACTATAATATAGTTCGGCGAGAGTACTAAACTGCAAAACGTTTCATCATATGTTGTAGCAATATAATACTTCTCCTGAGTATATTCATTAACAAACAATAGCTTACTGGACTTCCAGCAATATGGCGCGATTTCTTATAAAGCTGGAGCTTCAATCACGTAAAAAAATTGACGAGTTGCACTTCTAAAAAGGTGCTTGCTTTGACCATAACTTGAGTCGATCATTAAACCGCTCTTTGAACTGTTTGGTGAATCTCATGGATGTTTGCAATTAGCTAGAGAATATCCATTTTAAGTTGGAATACCCGATGCTTCTGCAAACTTGCTTGCCGTTGAAACTCTAATTAATTGGTTCATCTGTTTCAAGGGATTTGAAAACCAGTATAAAGCTAAGCCTAATATTATGTGGAATATAGCCGTAGGGCTTCCATGTCGCTTAGGGCGTGGGAAAGCAAGCGTTTTGGTCGTAACAAACGTCATGGACCCCTATCCATATCGCACTAGCCCGAACAACTTGATGCATTATATCATTTATCGGTTTAAACCGATGCTGAAGTATTTGTGGACTTTCGCCTACAGCACGACTGACTCTTGTTTTTCCTTATCCTAGAATTGTAATCCAATTATTGTACAAATATCGAGTCGTAGAAAAGGTGAAAAAAAGCATAATTTAAAGACAAGGGTTTTAGTCGTGCTAGACAGGCTAATTTGGATTTTCAGAAAAGAGCTATCTTCGCGCAAAATTGCCATTCTGAGTGCACAATTAGTTCAAAACTTTATTTTTTTCACCCTCTATGCACACTTTAACGTATTTACTTGCTTTAAGGCTCGAGATTTTATAAGTAGACCTCTAATTGCATACATGAATTCAAAAAGTTTGTTGAGTGAGTAAAATCTTCATTCAGCATACCAACCTATTGTGAGCAAGTAAGCGGAAGCGACAAAGTTCTCTAAATTTACTGGAATTTTGTGGCATCAAGCCCAGTTCCCCATCATCGTGGACGCCAAGTAACGTATACTGCCTAATTTTCTATAATCATAGTTTGTGTTATTGGAACAACGAGCTTCTTTGAAATGTTTCGAAACAGAAAAATGATACAATTACGCTGTTTGTTCATTTACTACATGTTCACAGTGAAAAGCTACTTTGAAAAGCTGAAAAGAAATGTTAAGTGTGGTATTTGCTAACATACAGAGTTTGAAGTAAAGTAATTACAAACTTTTGTACAGTTGAATCACTACACGAAAGTACTCGTCGGAATAAAAATTGACACCTATTGTATTTCAATCAAGGTCTCATGGAAAATTTATTATTATCATACGAGTATCTCTGAATATTTTATGTTTAATTACTGTAACTAAAAACCCTTTTTTCGTTGTTGAAAGATCAAAAAATTCCGACGATAATTGTAAGACTACATATTATCATCAGTTCCAAGACTGAAAAAATCAGCTATATGATCTGAAGGGGAGATGTGCCTATTTGAGCCCGCGAGTGACTCAACGTCAGCTCTCAAGTGGTCTTGATCCTGATCATCTCCCTCGCATTCCGAATCAAAGGGTCAAGCTATAGGAACAAGATATTGAGTATCAAGTGCTATCTTAATATTACTAAAAATGCCTACCGGTAGCCAGCGAAGCTCTCTCTTCAGTCAAAAAATCAAGAGCTTGCAACAAGTCAAGAGGAGGACGCAAACAAGAATTTTTTCCCATAGTTCTGCAGCTGTAATCTCTATCTAGTTCCCTAAATAAAGCTAGGATTCCTTAATTTTGTGGCGATGAACCGTAACTCTTCAACTCTTCGAATTTTCTTTTGTTTCTTTCTTGGTTGTACTCCGGTTGCTACAAGCAATTTTCGAGCTTTATGAAAGCAATTTGAATCTATCGTCTGACTTTGCTAGCAGCCTTAACATTTTCAAGTTTCTCCTTTTCACTCACCTTAGTCTTCTAGGCTTTGGTGCAGCGCATGCGCTGTTCAGCTATGCATGCCTCTAGACTTACAAGCTGGGACTTTAGATGATCAGCTTTTAAGAGGAGCTTATGGGCAGCTTCTAATCCTTCTTTGTAGGCTGCCAGAAAGTGGACCCGAGAATCCCTTGAATGTATATGCTGACCTCTCTGGTTAGCAGTGCTGCTTCGTAGCATGTCTCTAGCTGTATATTATCGTAATCAAAGACTATTGGTTGGCTAGGTTGATTGAACTCAATCCCGTCATATCTCTTTGTCCGACCACTAGACTTATCATGTTGCTCAACATAGCGAGATCGTGATAGGAGGGTATTCTTGCAACTAATTGGCCAAGTTCCTGATTTCTTGAAGGCACTCTTGATAGCATTCTCTGTGAGAGTTCCTTTTTGAAAGTCGGACACATCACATTACGGGGAAAAAAGGAAATCGAATAATCTTAATCAAGCCCTCCAAGTGCCTTAAATTGATTTATTTTGAAAAATTTTCCAATGACGAAATACATCAACATCTAATAGCTAGAGGGCTTGGGTTTCATGGGATGGAAGAACTTGCAAATGGATTTTTTTGCTTGACCTTTAGCAAGTGCTCAAAGCTTCTTTGACACGTATCTCCATCTAGTAGGAACATAGTCCATGCTGTAGGAGAGCCCGGGTTGATGTATTGAATGAATTGGTCTAGATTTTCATTCATTTCCTCAATTTTTGTATACGCCTTGGGGATAGTGGCCATCCATAAATCAAAATTTAGCTTCTTAAGAACCCAGCTACTCGTAAGTTTAAAGTTTTTTACCAGGGATAATATCAGCCATTGTCACAGATCTAGTAGTGGCCACTTTCTTACTAGATGTGTGATAGTGGCTGATACCAAAACCTCCATTAAAAACAGTCATGAATGAAGGGACTGGATCTCAATGATTAAGCGGTCTCCTCAAAAAGCGAAAAATTAACACTGACTTTATTTGCTGGTAGCGCTTGCAGAATGATATTGGTCTTTGCTTACTCCATTTCAAAGTCCTAATATATCACTTCAGCAAGAAATTTCATGCGTATTAAGTTATTTTTAAGCAGCGATAACAGATATTCGTCTTTCAGGCCAAGAATACGGGCAAAATTGCAATCTATTCCTTGAAAGTCATGGCTCAGTCACTCTCTGCCAAAGACAATATTGTCAGTAGTAATAATCAAACATCTTTATTTAAATAGTGTTATCCTTAAAATTTAAAACGGAGGTTTCCAAGGCAGTCAAGATAGATACTGTTATATTTGACTGAATTTTTGCGCATGAGGCAACAGTTTATTAATACTGAGCCCTTCTTTAGCATTATCTTACGAACAATAAATTCTGGTCTCTCAAAAGACATCACTACTTCACTGTAAGCGTAAATGGAATAAGACTCAGGAAGAGCTAGGAGCATGGCCTGAAAAGGAGAATAGCACCAAGCTGCATCAAAAATCCGTAAAAGTGATCTTCAGCTAGTAATACGGAGCTCTGTTCAGATGGAACCCTGCAGCTGCGAGAGAAAATTTTGCGGGTGGAGACATATCCACAGCTGATATCTGTACATCTTTAGTTTAAGCGTATTAGGCCGATGCCTTATAATTATATCACTCTTCCATTATAGAGAAGATGCTGACCTTTCAGAGCATAAATAGAGTAAATAATAGTTCTCTAGACTTAAGGGCTGGTATCAAATCTAGAGATGGAAGCGACAAGGTGGTAAAGGTAGTGTTGAAATAATTGTTCTGAATCAAAGCTTGGAATCAGACCATCACTCAAACCCTAACCCTTGATCATACCTTTACAACGTAACTCTCTATACAGCAGTACTCTCGTATTCTATCAACGTCACGTCACGGTTATAGAGTGGACGGACTATAGTCAATGTTCCGTGGGATTCATGACGAATAGTAAGCAGAATAGTATCTATTCCTTTCACTTGTCTCTTAATACAAGCTACTCACTTGATTTCAGCGTATTTTCTTCCCTCAAGCGAGCATATCGAAAAGAAATTACAAAGTTTGCTCATCTGATGTGCCGACGTTGCGGATGTTTAAGGAAAAGTTTTGTTCCGTTTCAAAGTGGGCATAGTAAGGCTGGGACTAAATTGGGTTAGTCAGTACCCTGGAAGACTCTTTTATCTCATGTAGAAACTCATCCCGCCACACATTCACACCAAACTAGAAGAAGAAGAAGAAGATGATGATGATGATGATGATAGATTACTATACTACCTGGAAGATCAAGGGTTCCCTCGAAAAATCAAATCTTAACGTCCCAAATTGAACCCGCTGAACCCGTGAACTTCATTACGAAAAGAAAATGTATCGTAAACCCGCGTCTGACACTCACATATTATCTGAGCACAACTGAAATGAATGCACCATCCATCTAGACAGATTCAAAGTTCTTGCGAATGTCAATTTTAAACTTTTGGTAAGGACGTAAAGTTCGTGCGGGCCAAACAAATACACCCTTGTTTTTGAGAGAGCCACAACCCGCAAAAATCACATAAGAGTAACAGGTAGACTAAAATATTTGCTGATATTGCGAACAAATAACCCTGAATGATTAGAGATTGGTTTCCATAAAAGGCTTTTACAGCAGAAAGTAAAACGACATGAATTAGATCTAAAACAGCGTGCATTGTTCACGTTGTGTATGCTAGCTAGTTGGCTGCTCGAAAAGCTAATGTGGTATTTCACGGGAAAACCTGAGAGCTTGAGATTAGTTCTAGCCCTGTCTCATCGTCAAAATGGTAATATAGAATGGCCAAATGGTGTGGCATTCTGGATTTTTTGCGCTTCCTGCTCGGACTTTTTGGACTTGATTGCTGCATTAGGAGTTCAAGAACTTGATAAAAAGAAGATTTAAAGTTTTATCTCCATATGAGGAAAAAGTCTTCACTTCTTTCATACTGAGTTGATTGAACTAGATTGCTTCACTACGAGTTTCATGTAGATGATGTTGAAATAATCTGTCAACTTGATATTTCCAGCATGATTGGCTCAGTTCTTAGCATAAGCTACAATCTCTTCTGATTGGCCAGGAAATTAGTAAAAGTATTGCATGTCGAGCAAGGAGCAAATAGGATAAAAAGCGGGTCTCTCCAGCACTCATTCACTGATCTGCACTAATTAAGGCCTTGAAGACCCACTCTTATCCATGTGGATACCCCCCGCCCGGTCGGTATGCAATGGAGTGAAGTTTATTTTTACAGCTCGCCCGCCACCCTGGAATGAGAAGAAAAAAGAGACCTCGTTCCTGAGCGTGGCTGGCTGGCTGGCTACCCTACTGCTACGGTAATGTGCCTCCTCCCTACATTCCCCGTTAAAGTTCAAAGTGGGTGTTGACCAGGGAGGTCTGAAGATTGATTGATTTGATTTGGCCTGGACTCTTAATTTTAATTTGAAGTGCATAACGTAATTCATAAGTTCCCCTCACTTTCACAACATATTACTTCCTCACTACAGCAACTGATTCATAACTACAAATGAATGTCAATTTGAATAAAAACTATTAAGCTTGAGACTAGCTGATTATAGAAACAAGGAGGAAATTTGAGAATTGAATAAACCGGTGTAATTCAATTTCAATCGACTAAGAAGTGTAATAACAGTTGTCTCGGAAAAATAAAGTAAATATTAATCACGTGATCAATACCCTACCCTACTTTGATCATCACAGTCAGAATCATTCATTAGATGACTCATTAGATGATAATCGTAGTGTAGGTAATGAATGACGCACTTCCACCTCTGAGTTTCCATATTAAATCAACAACTAGCTACTCCACAACTACAGTCGCTATTAATTGCTTTCCTGGTAAAGAGAGACTATGCATAGCTTCTGATCCTTTTTGGCCTCAGGTTCAAGGCGCCTTGCTGCAACTTTGGCCTGTAATTTCGCCAAACCCACTAGTGCCTCTTTATTCTTTATTTCTTCATCAATTGCGGATCAACAATGACCCGTTTAGATTTTGTAGACATAGTGTAGACAAATTGGTCTTTCTGTTTATGAAAAGTGTGTTGGCTCAATGCCTGTTAGGCTGTTAACTTTGAGCAGTAGATATTTCGTACCTCTATTTAATTTCTCACTCTACTATCTATACCCGTCTATCTTTAGGATTGCAAGTAAACTTAGGGAACCCTCTAATGTAAAAAGTAGAATTCTTAAAGGCGGCATGATTCAACAAGCATCATTGAGATTTTTTAGTGAGTAATCGAAGTCCCACGAGGCTAAGTATAAAATGACGTCACCTGGTATAAACAAGTGAGGGGGCGTCTTTAGAAGCAAAATAAAAAGCAATACCATTATGTTGTTCTGTCAAAAAGCTCTGAGTGGTCTCCAAGATCCTATTTAAATTTCCTCCTATCTCAGGTTCTCGATACAGATTGATTTTAAAATTATTGGTTCTCGTACTATGCAAGAATCACATATGTATCTTAATGTTCTAGCTTCGCATAAAAGAACTCATATAGCTAGCTGTTGATGAATCAATTAAATACTGATCTGTAGCAAATCTAAACTGTTTTTCTAAGTTTTTTTCCTGTATCAAAATATTAGCTAACATTGTCAACTTTCCTAATTTGAGCTATATCTGAGTGATTCCTAAGATAGAGCGCTGCTGCACTTGAAAGCAGGTTCAAAGGTTGATATTCAAATAAAGGATCTCTTCTTGCAATGTTTACGCTATATCTTTGAAGCTTTTAATTCAGGCAACTAATAAATTAGCTGTCGAAGGTAATTGTTTCCACTATCCTTTGGCACTATCAGGCCAGCATTTCCCCTTACTATTGCATTTGCAACTACCCTTTTTTTGGGATATTTGAACAGATTAAATCAGAGCTCAGCAATCTTGATACTTAACGCAACTATAGCACACAAGCCAAACTTTTGGCCCTCTTATTGTCTTTTTTATAAAGCTTTAACGACTGTAATCATTATAAAAGTTATGGGCTTGAAATGCAGTTTGCTTGAACGTAGAATAGATAGCGTCTTCTGACAGGATTTATAGATAAATTCTTAAGTTAGGAAGTAGATTTCAAGCCTCTGTAAAATAGAGCTTTCGCTTCTCGCCGTCGTTGTAATAGACGTTCGTCTGGAAATCATACATTTGACGATGTAGTCTAGAGCTTATGTTAAATCAGATTGGCCATGACCCAAGTTCTGGTTACTTACTATGAGATTTTATGGGTTTAAAAGAAGGCCACCGGTATAGCCACACCCTCCTTTCGGTAAAGCCACACACCCCCCATAACTCGACCAATAAAATCACAGCTCTTAGCCTTCAGCTGCAGTTCTACAAAGCGCGCATAGGCGCGTCTGTGCGTTAACATTGCCCCAACATTCTTCTACTA
>PEDP01000351.1:0-27109 GCA_002918395.1 Erysiphe pulchra | reverse complement strand
AACGAATGCCGATATTCTTTCACTATGTCTACCGATTTCAATGTTAAAGCTTACTCTTTTAGTGATTTTGGCCCCAGATTTCCCTTCGAATCCTTCGAGGGCGATAGGTGAGTACAAATGAGAGGAGATGAGTTTTAATCGATCGCATGAACTTTCAGATATGAAAGCAAAACCAGATGCGCCAGAGTCAACGAGTGTAATTAGAGTTTCATTTTCTATTTTTGCTTTTATATACATGTGTCTTGATGATGATAACTCCCTAATACAAACGTGTTCTATAGTTACTAACTCCAATGGGCGACTTTCCATCGGAGTCAATCTTTTAATTGCTGAGAATCTTCAGTGATATTAACCTCAGCTGACGCAAGTGAACTTGACTTAGATCCTAGGGGACAATTTACAACTATATGGCCTTGCTTGTTACACCGAATGCATCGTCCTAGTTTCCTACGAGCATTTTTAGCCTGTTGTGTGAGGCGACCATCAGTATCTTTACAACGGGAAATTGCATCTAAGTCCATAGCCGTACCACCTTGGGAAACTATGAGCTCTGATGTTGGTAATACTATAGGGACTGATGATGAAGGTCTTGATTGATTCTTTAATCTGCTACTGGGGTTAGGTTTTCGAGAGGATCGAATCGACTGCAACTTAGAGTCTATTTCCGGTAGATAGGCAACATAGGCATGGTACTCGTTTGGCACGTTGTAGGCGCTCAGAAGAGCCTTTCTAAGTTCTGAAGATAAGCGTCGTTTAAGCATTGCTTTCCATTGGGATTTGTCAAGATCGGCATAAGTTGAGTCTGCCATATTGTCCTCAAAAAGAGTAATAAACTCGTGAAAGCTCATGGAGCCCTGATATAAGGTTTCAGCGGCGTGACTAGCCTTATCCAATAATGCTGGATCTTGGCACCTTTGTCTTAAGGCTTTTAAAAACTCATCTAGGTTAGTAATAACTGGAGGGGCCGTGGAGTCCTCGAGACAACGGAAAGAAGATCTTATTTTAAGTAGAGCCTCATGACCTAAACATTGGTATGCGAATCGTACTTTTGATAGCTCTGTTGGGAAGTAACCTTCCGAGTCTTGAATTTGATTTACTAATTGTGAACAAAATGCGCAAAGATTAGCAGAAGTTCCATCATAGGGACTCATCCTTGGTGGAGCTGGTCTTGTGAGTAAAGTTGGTGCGTGATTTAGATTGATGGATAGGTCTAGTGTTGAAACGGGAGGAGATAGATTTTGCTTTGTTGCGAATAATTCAGATACACGATTTGGGTTGGTACGCGTAGCCTCAGAAAGGACATCAGGACAGTAGGTTAAATAATCTCTACTCCACATATCTGGAGGTAATAAGATAATATTTGAGCCGTGTGCTAAATCCATATTTACTTCCTCGTCTTGGGATCTTTCAGCCATTGATTTGGAGTTCGCGAAACTTTGAAAGGAGGCTTGATCTAAAGTCGAATCTGAAGAGGCGTTTGATGAATCAGGCTCACTATATCTCATATATTTTAGTCGTTTAGTAATTTCACGATGAGGGGTGACAGTCCAAGGTTAAACTTTTGTTTTATTCTGAAAGTGACTGTCAGTTGCTTATAGAAATGGATTGCTATCGATAATTGATGACTCTACGTGATTGATGAAGGGTAACTAGTAACTTTGGGACTAATGACTATTGATACTAAGGATATCTGAGGGAATCTGATGAGAGAAATTGGTAGTAATGATACTTTAACTAATGACATGGGAAAAGACTAATGGTTGACGAACTAGTGGTGTCTAGAATGACAGAGACTAAGTTGTATAGCTGAACTTATTCCTAATTACAGCGGAATAAGTTCTACTATATACACAATCTCACACTCATGTTCTTTACCCACGTTATTACTCAGTAAGAAATTTTATTCTATTGTGCCGGCATGATACGGCGTATGGCGGTCGTTGGCTTGCACACGAACTCAGGGAAGGGTTCGTTGCTAGGCCGAGATTTACCGGTATAGCTGAATATTTTTGCGAAAACAAAACTAGCGAAACCTGACAGATGGATAACATTCTATTGGATATGGGCTCTTTAACGTTTAACAAAAGTACTAAGCTAGAATGGATTTGGAAGGATGGAGTTGGAGGGTACCAAGATCTTCTGGACGCCTATCGTCACAAAAGTCAGAGAGACATCCCTTGTGATCATGTCATAAACGCTTTCACTGCATCTTTGTCGAAGAGTACACTGCCATGTGGTCAAACAATTCCTCCCGTCCTATCAGGAGAACAAATTTCTATTGGTAAATACTATCCCGAAGATATAGCCTTTGAAGTTTATCTATCAACAGTAGTCGGAAATAATGAGAGGCCTCCAGCGAATACTAAGTATACGAACGACGAATGGTATGGAGAGATTTATAACTTTCTTTTATTTGCCAGGCATACTTCAACACAGGATCGCCTCAAACAGCTATCTTTGCAGCGAAAAGCCTCGGAATATCGACTAATCGAGGGCGATTTATTTAGAGTAATGCGGGGGGTGATGAAGAGATGTGTTGTTAGATCCGAAGTGGCGCCAGTTCTCGAAGCTGCTCATGATTTAGAAGGACATTGGAAACTTCGTCTAACACTGAAGAAGTTGAACAATGTATTTTGGCCCAATATTACCAAAGACACAGCAGATTTCATTGCGGGATGTTTAAAGTGTGGAAAGTATGGGAATGCACATAGAACACATACTGCGTTGTCAATCATTGTAACTGATCCTGTCGGTATGCATCGTAGTCACGTGTTCGACGCGCTAGTAACGCGCTATTGTTTATAAGTATTAGATAGAAAAGTAAATAGAAGAAGGGAGATAGAACAATAGAATACAACGAACTGATATCCTAATCTGTGTGCACATTGCCCAAAGTTGAACCAACAGATCTAAATGAACTCTGGGGTGTTGACTTTGGATGCCCATATTCCGAGATAATATTGACTAGAGAAGAGGTGTTCCGTTGCTCATGGCCTCAGCTATATGATCATCTGGTCCAGTCGGAAAATAGTCAATATCAGGATCTTAATGATAGTTTCCCAGAGGGCACACTACGGTTCAGTCACTGCTTAGTTGTGGTTGATTATTTCTCTGTTTGTGTGGATATTTCCTGTTATCCGTGCAAGCTGCGCTGAAGTTGTGCGTTGTCTTTCTTGGCTTTTCGGAATTAGAGGTTGTCCTGTGGGATTACATGCGGATCCAGGTAAACATTTGTAGGTCGAGAACTCCAGGACTTTTTGACAAGCCGAAATGTGTTGTGGATTCTGTCACCAACAGCGGCCCACAAGGCTACTAGGATGGTTGATGTTGGTAAGATCGGAAATTGATTTTGTATAATAATTTTAATATAAATGAAAAGCGTAAGCTTGCTAAATAACTATCTTCTATATCTTCTTCTCTCTAAAATGGAACATAGTGTCCAGCTATATATATCTATATCATCAGTTCCACAGCCCCTGATCGCCAGCAAAAGAAAACAATCTAATTACACAATTACTCATTTCGCGTCATTAGCGCAAAGATATGAAATACGTCAACACGTGATTACGTGGTTAAATCCCGACAGTTGATAAGTGCATTTCATATTATGGAAATGGTACTTAAGAAAAGCGCCAAATCAGTGCATTCATGACCTTTCCTTTGTCAGACTGTCGCGTATGAAGTCAATCGACGATATATTCAGTATCTCGGTTTCTTACCTTTTGAGATAGATGGAGGATATCAACTTCCTTCAGTCGTGGAGACTATAGTCCGGTCCGCAAGGCGCACCGCTAAAAAAAGGGCAATGAAACACTCTAGTTACCTTATAGCTTTAGCTAAAGAGAGGGAGGAGCAGGAGAATGCAGTTTTCAGATTTATCGCAAAGCGAGAACGATGCTGGGATGAGGTCCCTAATGCGTCTTCCTGGGCCAAACAGGTATTTAAAGACCGACACGACACGGGCATACAAAAAGAGCTGAATTTTACTGATGGAACCATGGTAATGCTTTTCGATGGGAAATCAGCCAAGAAGCAGCTACACCCATCTTATCGGGGACCCTTCATCATTTCAGAAAAAGGTGGCTCACATGGGAAGTCATACACTCTTAAACAAATTAATGGGACTCCTATACCTGGGACATTTTACGGTGATCATTTGAAACCTTTTGTACCTCGAACTGGCCACCTCATTACCTCTAACGAAGAAGAATTATCACTTCACCAGAACATACGGGCAAAAAAAGGATTTCACAAGCTCCCGCAACGCCTTCGGGTTGATCAAATTACTGTCGATGGAGACGAGAGAGAATTTGAGTAATCTTTAGTGAAGTTTTCTAGTCTTTCCTTAAATTTATTTACCTATTGAATGAGAGAAATTTAACCTCTAAAATCACAGTTACGTCAGACAGGTTATTTAATCCATTTTATTTCAGCTCCCATAGAGGTCATTTGTGTGCACTGGAAAGCAAGCTTATATATTGGAGTTGCATTTTGAAGTTCAGGACGGTAAACTTTGCTTTCATATGCTCAATTTTCCTTTTATTTAGTCTATGCTAACTACTGTTTTGTATATTTGGATTGTATTATGGCATAATTTATTTTGTGGTCGCACGTCAGTCGTGGACGACTTATTAGTGTGGTTGGGGAGTTGTGGACGTACGATAGTCACATGACCTAACTTAGTCATCAAATATCCCTTATATATCCATAGATTTAGTTAGATCTAGAGGGAGAAAAGGAACTTAACGGATTGCCACAATCGGCTCCACGAACCATTACTTTTCTGCAGGCAGATGGTTTCCAAGTTAGGCTTAAGTAAAAATCTACCCCTGCACAAATCTCGGCTGTAGCTTATTCGCAATTTATGTGAAAAATCTGTCGTTAATAGTTGATGGGGCATGGATAATTTACGCAATGAATAGCCCCCAAGGAATCGATTGACACCTCAATTCACTTGTTAGTGTGTTGGCATAGCTACTGCTGCAGCTTTGTTAACGACATTCTCATCTTTCCATAAACTCGTGACCGTTTTTAATTGAGTATAGAAATTGAGTCCTGGTTTTCCGTAAAAATTGCTTGCGCCACCACCTGCGACACTTTTTTTATTTCCAGTAAAGCTAAACATTGGAAGAGGTACTGGGATTGGAATATTGATACCAATTTGTCCCACTTCTATATTTTTTTGAAAGGTAGCAGCTGCGGCACCAGATCGTGTGAAAAGGGCTACACCGTTACCATAATCATTGGCGTTAATAAGATTAACTGCTTCATCAAGTGAATCAACATTGAGACATAATAAGACAGGACCAAATATTTCTTGACGATAGCATTTCATATGCTTTTTTATATTCGTGATAATGGTGGGGCCGACCCAATTACCTCGAGGATATTTGTCTGATTTATAGTCTCTCCCATCCAATAGTATAGTTGCACCTTCGTCTTCTGCTGAGGTTACGAGATCCTCAATGCGCTTTTTGCTATCAGGAGAAATTACTGGGCCCAAATCAGCCTCTCTCTCGAATCCACCATCAACATTCAGCGACTTAGCTAGCATGACTAAATCCGCAAGCCAATCTTGAGTTTCGCCAACCATCACTAGCGTGCTAAGAGCCATACACCGCTGACCGGCCGCACCGAAAGCTGCACCAACTATTGAATTTAAAGCTAACTGCCTATCTGCATCTGGAAGTGTCACTGCGTGATTTTTAGCACCAAGATTGGCTTGTACACGCTTTCCATTTGCAGAACCACTAGCAAAGATATATCTCCTGCTCGGTTGGAGCCTACGAAACTTATGGCCTTTATAGAGGGCTCATTGATTATGAAGTCAACCGTTTTTGATGTGCCATGAACAATATTGAGAACACCTTCCGGAAAGCCAGCCTCTCGTGCAATTTCTGCTAGTATCATGGCCGCACCAGGATCTCTCTCAGAAGGCTTGAGTATCAGACAATTTCCAGTTGCAGTGGCTATAGGTATGGACCACAATGGTATCATTGCCGGGAAATCTATAGAAATAAGCTATAGATCAGACTAAAGGACAGAGGATGTACTAAAAGGGCAGATAGCAGCTACAACACCCAATGGCTCACGGTAACATTTTGTTTCCATATCTTTAGCTACTTCGAGCACTTCGCCAACCATCTGTTGAGGAATATTACATGAATTTTCAGCAACTTGTAGCCCACGAAACACATCGGCTCTTGCATCTATTGAAATTTAGATTTTTATTCAAGAAATGAAAATCCAATATTTGAAAAAGGTTACCACTAAGTGTTTTTCCTTGTTCCAAAGTAATACTCGCGGCCAAACGATCCCAATTATCTCTTATACCCTGTGTGAACTTAAACATAATTTGCTGTCTCGCCATGATGCTAGAAGTTTTCCATTTGTGAAAGGCCTTTTTTGCGCTATTGACTGAGGCTTGAAGTTCTATATCTGTATTTTGAGGGACTCTCGTGACTAAATTATTGGTGGCCGGATCATGCACATCAAAGAATTGAGTTGCTTCAGATTTAACGAACTCATTATCGATAAACCAAGGTGTATCTGTTATATTTTCAATTTTAGAATGAGAAGTTGGATAGTTCACTCTGGTGTAAGGCAATACAGCTGGAATATATATTAAACGCTTAATCGAGACGTGCAAACGTTTAGCTAAATTAGAATTGTTCAGTCCTAGAGATGAACGTCTAGAAATAGAGGTAAAATGATTCGATCTCATTTTACCCTCTGATGTAAGATCTGAGCCACTTGATTGCGTAGTGAAATAGTTCGTCGTCGAGCTGCAATAACATTTGTGACTATATCGAAATCTAGATTGTAGCCGACTATTAGTATCGCTCTTGGACGATAGACCTACGTAGTACAATTTGTCATGTGCTGATTTAACGGTAATCAAATTTCTAGTTCCTGACCACGGACCCAAGCGTGAACATCTATTGCGACTGGAAATATGTCGTAATAAACAACCGTTATTAAAGTCTCGTAAATGCTAGATTGTCAAATGTGTAATAGATAAATTCATCATCTACTTTTCAGTTTCAGAAGAAATCGGAGCGGGAAATTAGGCCCAGCTATGGATTCGGAACTACAAAATAGAGGTGCGCTTCGAGAAGAACTTCCTAGTTAGTTTGTTCTCTTAATAGCTCTTACGATGTGCGGTGGCAGTAATCAATTACGGTCATTGGCGCAACACTGGGACGGTGTTGAACGTGTCAAAATTGATCTCTAGTTTTGCACCTCGAGTGTCCGTCCACCGTCCACCTTTAGATTTCGTAAAATCTAAGCTTTAATTCTTGCAACATGGAAATGTGATCACATGCAAAGCACTAACTAGAGTGCTAACAATTTGGATGGGCATTAAACGAATAGTATCAGCCACCGACTCAGAATCTTTGACTGACTGTCTACCTTGACTTATGTAGAATAGAGATGGAGTTTCAAATACCTACGTTGACACTCTTTTGCCTATCATGCCAAAAATTGGCCTAAAAGTGAATTTCTGGGCCCTTTCATACATGTGTTATTTCCGAAGTAGATTGTATGGTCAGCGCTTTGTCTCGTTGAAACGAAAAGGTTCTCAATAACCTCACCAACCGCTTTCGTCTTTAGGGATCAGCATAAAAGCTTGCAACTTGTGGGTTTCCTGGTGTTATTTTCCTTAAACTCTGAATCGTTTGACTGCAAGTAGCGCGTTACTAATATGAACTAGGGTGATATAAGTGCGCCGCCATAGAAGAAAGCAACATCGGATCCTTCTCACAGCGCTGACTGACAAAATATCGATTGGGTGCTACCTCCTAGTTCTTTACTTCTCATCGCATCAACCAATCAAGATGCACACAATTCGAGGGGGAGTTGTAAAGAGAACCGCTCCCATAATTAATTACAGGAAACTAAAAATGTTCCTTATAAAATCCTGCAATCATCTAGCTTACATGGGAAAATCCAAGCTAAAAATAGGTTGTTCATACGAGAGATTTTCATCACGTGGATTGGAGAGTTCAAAGGAGCAACTTAAGTTACCTAATGCCATTCTTGAGGAGTATGAGAAGGAAGCTACATAAATTTATGCCAGAGTGAGAACAGAATTGCTGACCCTCAGATAAAATTCTGACGTATATAGAATGAAAACGCTCCCAGCTGCCCTTGAATACCAAAGGCCCAACTCTTATTAGCAATTGACCAGGTCTTGGCATATCAATCATTCTTCTGACGAATTAAAGAGATGTCTTTACAACCGTTCTATTACCTAGAGTGTATAAGACTTTCTGATGAAAACTAGCTACAAATACTCAATAAACGTTGCAATCCATAGTTGATGTGTTGTGTAGTGAAATTCTGTGACACGGAATGGATGGAAGATGATGGTGTGTTTGAGCTGTATCATTTGTACCAAATCTCTCATTTCTCATAGGGGAAAACAGGGACTTCTAATGGATCCGCTAATCCTAATATGGTGCGATCTACAATATAAAAAGAAAGCCATAACAGGGGAATTTCGTATGGTGTTTTTCACTGACGACGGATAGGAAGGATTTGATCACTTTGATGAGAGATATCATCCCTGAAGCGAGGCTTTACCCCACCATCAACAATCAACCCTTGGGATATATCATATTGCGAACACGAGTCGTAATTATCTTATCATTAGATGTTGATTACCTATATTAATTTTTTGTTTAATATCATCTTCACACTGCGAACCTTTCTTGCAATGGCTTGCAAATCGAGCGCTTTCACAAAAGCGTCTATATTTTAAATCCATCATGTCAAGTTCATGTTATAAGGTAAAAAGTTTTGGTTAAACAGAATAGACGTGATTTTTCGTAATGGTTTTGACTGTATTTACGCCTTTCCAATATCGACTGTGAGGCAGAAAATACAAGAGCCATAGCTAGTCAACTATTTAATTAATAGCATTTGCAAAATAGCCCCAAATGCTTTGAAATTGGTAAATTTGAGGATGTTTCAGGCTTCTAAGGACGATGTTTACAGTTTTGTTGCTTTGGTGAATAACATCCGACACGTGAAATTTGAAGTGCTGAAAGGCGGTGAAAATTAATTTATTAATTTGCAAGGGGGGGTGTAAGGTGCCTTATTTATCCTTAGGGGGGTTACATATATCACGACTCAGCGTCCTCACCCCAAATCTACTTATAGAAAATGACAAGTGTATCCCGATTCCTATCAAGCAAACTAATCGTTTCAGCGTTGATGGAGCAATAAGGGCATCAGCGCAACATACTAAGAACAGTATGATTTAAAGTCGACGGCATCTTATAAGGTCGGGACGAGTTAAAATTGAATGAGTCCCCAAAATTTAGATATCATCTACTGATACTTGTATAGGAATCATGGGTATGAATGTGAGTTAGAGTTGGTTAATCATCAACCTACGCCAGCCTTATGAAGATAAATGTCATAGGAATAGACAGCTAATAGAGAAATTATATAGATATTCCGCATTATTGGTGATCTTTCACACTTTGCTTCAAAGTGCATTCTCATATTTGCCATTCATCGTAATCAAAGCGCAGAGGGCGTATCACTTATCACTCAAGCTCTCTATTGTGCTGTCTTTGTATCACGATATTTAGACATATTTTTATGGAATACATTATGGAACACTGTTCTGAAATTCTTTTACATTCTTAGCTCCTTATACATATTATTTCTTATGTTGCGAGTATATGCGCGAACTAGAGAAAGAGAGAAGGCATGGAAACTCGGCGCTTTTTGCCTGGCTGCTAGTGCTATTGGGGCACCTATCATGATGTTCTTGTTTCAGGGAAAGTTAAGATGGGGATGGAGAGAAGTAAGTAAGGCTTATGATATTCTATAAATTGTTGATAACGTATCACATCTAGCTTTTTTGGACATTCTCCATTATTCTTGAATCGACTTGTATTCTCCCTCAGCTACTACTTCTTCGGCAAACAACAGTCCCAACTGTCATTGACTCCTATTATCTATTAACACTAGGATCCTACCGTGCATTCTACATCTTAAACTGGATCTGGCGAGAACTTGACATTACAGATCGGAAAGCAGACGCTGTATCAATAATATTCGGTATACTTCAAACCGCATTCTACATTGATTTTGCATGGATCTACTATAGTCGGCAAAGAGTTAAATTGCGACACGGTGGAATCGTCGATGCAGATGACTTACATAAGGGTTGGTTATTACGCACGATCTTTGGACATAAGGCAGTTGTAAATGATGAAGAAACTACACCTGCGATAGGTACTGGGAATAGATCTAGCGATCTTCCTCGAAATGGAAACAAATGGGGTATAAGAGGCATTAGCGTCTCTGCAGACGAGGGCCTGTCTGATGATGAAGATATCAGAGAATTTGAAGACCATGAAGATGCTATCGATTCGGGTAGATCTGATCAGTTGATTAATTCAGGGAATCACTTGAATATAAAAGATCCGGAGGAATTAGCACAAATTCTAGATGATGATGATGATGATGGACTAATGTCTGATGGAAGTTTAACGAATTCGGTCAAAAGATAATAGCAGCAAATAGCAAAGGTTAGTCACACCTGGACAATTGTTTTTTTTCCTCCCATCATGTATGATTTTTTTTTCTATTTTATACCAAAAATTAAGATATTAGCGATATGCAGTTGTGATTGTAATATATTGTGTAGAAGAATCTCATTTTTAGTTAAACATGGACAATCTGGTAAGAAAAATAATTTTCGAACAAACTGGATCTCAAATTATGCCATACATTCCATAATTCGTGAAAGGTGGAAGCAAATTCATCGATTCCATTTTTCTGTTTTTAGACTTGCTAGATTTTCCATACTTGCTGAACCATGTCTGAGCTCAAAATTCAAAATTTCTAATGTTCAACTGAGGTAATTAATCCCAATGATAAGAACACACGAGAACATATGCATATATGTCATCAGCCTGTGTTGGAAGTTTTAAGCTGACATTAAAACGATAAGCTGTTTGTTGGCTTGGAGATTTAGATCACGTGGAATATATGTGAGAGGTTTGCTTGGCGTTATTGATTATTCCAAGTTAGATGCAGATTGCTATCTTTATACTAATTTCTATCTAAGAGAACACATGTTAGCATGTGTTTGTATTAATACACTGAGTAAATAGAATACCACGCTGCTAGGAATACCAAGGTGTGTTAATGTCACCCTCAAAAGGATGTTAGCCGATACGGCTAAAAGATACAATAATAGTCAAGGAATATGTTGCATTACTGATCTTAATTACATTCCTTAAAAATAGAGATTGCTGTTTCCGGAAACTGCTGTCTGAGACACCAATTTTTGATCCAAATAAACAAGTACGGATGTGGTTTTTTTCTTGGCTCTGGGAGACCTTTCGCGCAGATATCCGCCAGATTTCCAAGGGGTGGAATATGAAGCAAGAGAAGGGATCCATCTGCGACTCTTTCTCTAGTACAGTGGTATTTTATGTCAAGATACCCCATGGCATCATTGATTTTTGGATTAATATGATCATCCAGCCTGGAATATCGTGCCCTTGGTGATCGTTTCAATCCGTAAATACTCTATTTTAGTCGTGCAACATGATTGACTTGCCTTTATCCATCAGAGAGTTCCATGAAAATGTCTTTATTTAAGATTCCCACGGTTTTTATGTCCAACTGTCACGGTTTCCAATTTCTAGACGCCTAGATTGTTAAGAGATTTCGTAGTGTATCGAATCACACAACTAAAGCAAAGTTTCGTCGTGGTCGAGACTAGGGATTTTTGAAAATCCTTTTGTGAGTATCCTCCTCTACATCTTTCTTTTAATCCTGAATACCATTTTTCACCAACACCTTTCTGTCCCATAGGTCGTGGAACAACATACCAAACATCTAAACGAATGAAAAAATATTTTTTACCAGCAATCAAAAGTTAAACAGGCAAAGTCATTGTTTACTGGAGGTTTCTAGTGAAACTGGCAAAAGACTATTAAACTGTGCTTCCAATAAGATTTCTTTTTTCACTAAAATTGCTTTTTCAAAAACAAGCTAACCATTTAAGCTTTATTTTTGACATGAAATGAGTGGTAAATAAAACTATGATACATACAAAATATCGCTCAAACAAAATATAGTAATTAACTTTTCTGATAATTTGCAAGATATTTTGACAGTTTCTTCTACTTTGACTGACATGGTCGCCCCGGGACTTGACGTTACAAATCTAGAACATACTGAGAGGTGTTGTAATCATTCTGGATTAAGACACATATGAGATTTTGCATGAATATCAAAACAGAAGGATGATTTACTAGTATTTAATTTTTGTTGATAGTTGCATTGAGCAACCCTTGGATGCCGCTATTTTTTAGATCCTGCCTCCCTTACTCTTTGAATGTTGCCATTCGTAGTTCGAATTATTAAAAGGAAAATTCCTCTTATGTTGCGAACAAACTTTTGATTCTATGATACTATTGGGATTGTGTGAGGAAGGGACTTTACCATTTGATATATGAGTACCAGGGACTCCATTGGAAGGAGTTTCATAGAAAGTGTCTAAGAGGCGTTACTTATCTTCATCAAAAGTGAGACAATCTTCAGTTTTGAAGTTATCGTCAGTGTTCTTGAGATAACTACTAAGATAGCCTACAAAAGAATATCTTTAGGTTTTTTCGTTATAAAGAAATTTAGCAAAGAGTTGACTATGCTCCATTGCTGAAAAACTTGCCAACTTAGAGAGCCGAAGTTATCAAGAAAGTTTGAAATAGGCAAAGGAATTGTAATCTAAGAGAAAGATTCGAGTTGAGAGAAATGGGAATACGGGTTTTCTTTGGTTTTGGGTTTGCATATGTGTTCACATGAGGTTTGGGACCCTTATCTAAATTACAGTCTTCAGAATATAAGAGCTCAACGCCTGCATGTAGATTGTGATAGCAAAGTTGACCGAAAAATCAAATGTAGTCATTTCTTTAACTGAAGACTTCTCTTCAGGTTCTTCCTTCAAGTACCACTTTCCATAATTGCTGACTATACCATGTAGCCTCCATTGTTTAAGTAATCAGATTTCGTAATAATCTCCTTCAGTTAGCTTTTGAACGTTTGTGAGGTTGAGCGGCCGATTAAAGCTCGCATTAATTCGAGAAATGAACAAAGTAATTCGAGACTTGAAAGATATTGGTAATAGTTGATTTTGGGCATGAAGTAATTGAGAAATGTAGCTCCTTAAAGTTAGAAGAACCGAAACTTAATCAATAAGTAGAATCAGAAAAGATAAGGGTTCAGTTTGTAAATGCGAATGAGTAAATAACATGGATCTACTGTAAAACCTTTACAATTACACCTACAGAGCCAACAATAGCAGAAACTAGCCCATCTAGATGTGTTTTTTTATCTGATAAATCAGTTGATAAGGTTCTGTCATTTGTCAAATAATATGGATAATTGACAATTGTGCAGATGCGCATGTGAGAATTTCAGACGTTAAGCGGGAAAAAACGAGCTGCTTTATGCTGAAAAACTTGCTTTTCCAATAAAAAGTTACAGAAATTTCACATTATCGTTAAAGTCAAATTTGCCAGGCGAGTATTTATTATTCAAAGATGTTGAACTTGGACCAGAATTTGTGACTATCTATGTTTCCCTTGATAAATTGAACAAAAAATTAACATTAGAGCAGCGAAAAAACGCCGAATATCCTTGAAAGAAATGGGGATCCAATGCCATTTTGCTAATTAGATCAAAATGAATCTCATTGGGTGTTTAAAGAGCCGATTCCAAATGTTGTTATGACGAGCAAGAGTAACCGAACCAGCATAATCCGACGATCAAATATGATAACAGCAGCGAAGGCACATATTATTATAGGATATGCTGGATACGATACGATCAACAAACTTCCAGATTATTATGAAGGAGTTGAATTTGATATGACAATGCCTTGTCCCCGCATCGTAGAGTAACAAACATGTACATGTGCAAAAGCACATGAAATTATTCCATGAAGACCGGATGTTGAGTTTCCAGCGCCACCGGGCATTATTTTTTATTGCACAAATCAAGACATAATACTATTCGAACTGAGTTGTAATGATCATAATCATGTTACTCATACCCAGTGTGATACAGTAAGGTGAGATATGCCATTCTTAATATTCATAGGGGTAAATCTGCAGCTTGTAAAGTTAGTATGAATCAAATAAAAATGATAGAAAAACAATTCATGATATCGGTAAGGATAGTGAAGAAAGATAGGGAAGCAAAATTTAACAGTAAATAATGGATAGATTTTGTGGAAATTGGAAGTGTGGTGAAATCAAACGCTAATTAAAACCGGGCTCATAAACGTTTAGATGTTGGGGATTGATTTTCAAGCAATATGCTGTCAGGATTGGAGATTCTAAATCACGTGGAATATATATGCAAAAGTGGAATAGTGAGAGAATGTAATCTGAGGCTGGCTTGGAGTTGTTGATTAATCCGAGTCACATGTAGAGTGCTTTCTATGTACTTAATTTCTAACTCAGAGATATTAGTGTAAATGGCAGGAATATCAATTGAGGCTGATTAGCAAATAACTTGATGCAGGCCAGTTTAACAAAATTTTGCTGGTGATTATCGAAAATCGCAAAGCTTGAAAGCAATCATAATAGGAACTTAGCTTTCTTAAATTTACTAACTAGAGTTTTATGAAGATTTCCGCAATAGACTTAATTCAAACTTTACTCCAAAAATAGTGGATTTGAATGATCAGATATTTCAGAGGTGGCTCGTTATCAATTCTTCTCCTTAGGTGACGCTATATTTATTGCTTAATAATCGGCAAATAATGACATTAAATACTTATTTTACGCCCATACCCCAACGATAGCCATTAAAGATGCTCCAGCAACGACACAACCAAAAGCCTTCACCCTTTGCATTCCCTTCAATAAATTATAGCTCTGATGGCTCAGAAAGTCTTCTGCTAAAAGCTGTACAAGTCCAGCGTATAGTAACAAGCCACTAGAAATCGCATTCATTATTCCGACCATCAAGAGCCCAGCAACGCTTTGTGGGTCATACATATTATGCATTACTATACCAATACCTTGCCCAATAGGAGTCGTAATGCCATAAGCTAAAACCATAAGCCATGGCTTAGCTGAACGTGCTGAGAATCCAATAGCAGCTATTCTGGATCCAAGAGCTAAGCCTTCGAATGATTGATGGAATCCAATAGCAATAAGAATCACGAGAAATGGAGGGCCTGTAGCTACGGAGAGAGCCATACCAATAAAAATACTATGGAAAAGGATACCAGCCTCGAGCATGAAGCATTGCAAAATTTGACGCTTTTGCTGATCCTCAGGTGACATCGCAGAATTATCAATTAAGATATCATCCATTCGTCTCACTTCAGGAAATGACAAGATCATAGTCGATTCCGTTTGTTCATGGTGATGTATAACTTGACTTTCGCATGATTCAAAAGAGTCAGATGTTTGTTGAGAGAATACCCGGGGTGAATCCAAAAATGTAGAGTGAGTTTTTATTAAGCCTTCAGAGGCATCAATATCTTGCAGCGAATTTTTTCTTTGACCACAAAGATTTCCACTTAAGTTTTCGCCATAAACTCTTCGGGATGAACTATAGTTTTGGTTATGCCCACTTTCTAGGTGTAAATTACTTTGAGGTACTTCATGTGAGTGTGAGCTTCCAGCTCCTCGTATTGTCAAATACATCTCTAATCCAACGATTGTCAGTGTCGAAATCATTGCAATTAAGCCAGCCAAAGGAGTGTAGGTCTTGCTAAAAAATGATGCAAGACATGGATGTGTGAGAGACATAAATGCCATTGGTAACAGGTGGACGAAAGCTGTAGCAATAAGTACTCCCGTGCCAAAATGAAGTGAGAGAAACATCAGATTTCCAGCTCCATACTTTTTAAAGGCAATTCTTGAGAAAAGTGGAAGCCCACATGCTGTCTATGTCAGTTAAATTTATCACAGAGAGAGGTATGAACAAACCCAAAGTACTTAGAACTAAAATGAGAACCAAGGCATAAAAATGCGCCAAAGTATCATAGTTGCCTGTGACACCAATTCCACATTTTGGAGTCACAAATTTTTCATCTCCTGATAAGGAGTTATCTCGTATTTTTTTGGCCAAATAAGACTCTAAGAGGATTTGATCTGTTCCCATACTCTGGTCTTCAAGCAACAACGCATGCTCGATTCTCGTGGTCTTTGACTGAGGTGACTTTAAAACTGAGAGACAAACTATCAAAAATTAGAAACTTCGGGAATTAATGTAATTTTATCTAATTTCCAGTCGAACAGTAATCTAGCAATCATTGTTGTTGCGTAGATTAGTCACTTCTTTTTCTCACATGTTATTATCAGTTATTTCCAGAGACGCTTGGCTAGCAAAGAATTGAAAGAATCAATTCAAACACTCTTCCTTCATTAGCAGACACATGAATAGTTGATAATATCATTTTCCCGCAAGCTTTATTAATAGAGAAGACTCAGCGTAATCAAAAGCCTCCTTGAAAAGATTGAGATTATTACTTGGCCATTTAAAAAGATTTAGCGAAATGACATGTTTGAACAGTAAAATCCGAGGTGTTATATTTTCACAGGTATCCTATGGTCGTTGTAGAGGGAATTAAATTAGTGTTAAATCATTAATTTGGCGAATACATGGGTTGTTGACCCAGCAAACATCCTCAGAGGATACCGGGATGTATCGACCTGCGCTATGAAAGAAAACATGACAAACATCTGAATAATTATTCAATTCATATCTTTTCATAGGGAAACTTTGTAACTACGTACTTTTTAAAAATCCAATACTCCCCCAACAGCCCACGGAATGAGGAATTTGGTCATTAGTGTCAATTGAATTTATGTAGCTAATTCAA
Source organism: Erysiphe pulchra (assembly GCA_002918395.1). Taxonomy (NCBI): domain Eukaryota; kingdom Fungi; phylum Ascomycota; class Leotiomycetes; order Helotiales; family Erysiphaceae; genus Erysiphe; species Erysiphe pulchra. The sequence goes on along the minus strand of PEDP01000351.1, from coordinate 10,230 downwards.
AAGCTGTAAAGTGTTGCAAAGTCAAATTCTCTACTCTAATAAAATCAATTATTGAATTTGCAGTTCCAAGATACATCCGAAAGTGCTCCTTCGTACTCATTATCATGCTTCTTTTTATGCTTTTCCTTTACATATTGATGGCAAAATTTTATTTACGATAGTGATGCCAAACCAGTTCCTTCTTCCGATTTCTAGCCACTTTATTCTGTCGCAGCACGTTCCGGGGAGGAATCGCTTCATGCAATGCTTCCCAGTCCATTCTTAAGTGCTATTACCATCTTGGATTTTTATGAATTAGACGAATAAATAATAGGCGTATTCTATTCGAGATAATATTATAAAATTGAGTATTAGTTGCTGCGAGGGTCGAAGTCAGTCTAAATGAGAAATCTTCTTCTTCAACAGAGCTAATTTCATTTCGTAGTTTCTTAAATAAAAGGGGGTTTATCCATATTTCAAGCGTTATCTGGTAAATATCTTCTGGGTCAATAAGTTCGCTAATTTTAACAAAGTCCAGCTTACGAAAAAACTCAGTAATCTTAAAATTTTGTACATCTTTATGTTCAATGATGACAAGAAATTATAGCAAAAGTTATGATGCTGTCAAGAGCCAGGAAACAGTAGCATATCTTTACAGCTCGATGGATAAAGACCTCTCTTAGATATTCCTACTGACCAAATATTGCTCGTTTTTATGTGAATTCCGTCATGCTACTTTGTCAAACGGATTCGAAATACTTGGGCGACTCGTTTCAATTCATTTAAATTTTATGCAGGAACATCGTAATGCCATGCAATGCAATGCAACAGCCTGTCGTTGATGAGGGTAATTCAGTGTTGGCCTATGGAAGCGTGCCAGCTAGAATATCCTTTATCAGCCACCTTAATTGGTAAACTAAAAGGTTTAATCAAAGCCGGGATGCCTCATGAAAGAGGCTATTTTCTCCTGTTATTGTTACCCGATACCGAATTTCTATACTATAGTTTTATCGATCGTTAATCGTTCATCACTCCAGCCTCATACAGTGATCCATAACGCGTCTTGGAATATTTGGATTCCGGGTGTCTAGATTTATCAAATTGAACTAGCGAATCTGATTAGTTTCCCGCTAGCGCTTAACGCGGGCTACAATATCCCAATATATTTGCAACAATTGACCCCGACATTCTCAGTCATAATTAAGATTAGTTATCCCAATCATATTAAATTCTATGGTGCTTGTATATTACTATTGAAACCTTTTTCCAAATCTTACTACAGCTATGAAATTTCAACCCGTAATAGATAATATAAGAGATAGTTTTAAAGGAGAATCACACAAAAGACCAGTACAACAACAGTGGAGAAAGGTAGGTACAGCGTCGACAATTGAAAATAACCCTGAAAAATCAATTAACGAGAATCTTGAAGTCATGATAAGTAATCTACAAGCTTTACAACTTGGCTTGGACTTAAAGTACAAAGACGATGATTATCTACGAGACAAGTTGGGACAGGCGTGCGAAGTAAATCTTGCGTTCTAAAGTGCATGTTATCGCCCTGCCCCTACTTTAGAGGATTTGTTCAACTATCTACGCTCTCGCTCTTCTAGTTTTTGGATGTTACCCTCGAATGGAAAAATTAGATCTACTGGTACCTAATTTTAAGCAATGTGCTGAAGCAATCAAAAAAGCTATGACTGAATTCGAAAAATTGAGAATTGCTAGACAAATTATCGAGGCTCTATGCCTCCAATAACAGAGCCAGTCCATAAATTAGCAATTAATTCAGATGTGTTAGTATGGAGAAATAACAACAATAGTAAGAGATGCGAATGACCCTTTAAATTACTGGCTATTCATAGTGAAACATGCAAAGTTAAGTTACCAAGTGGGCCTAGTAGTATTAGGATCACATTTGAAAACCTTTTTCACTAGACTAATCTTGAGGATTCCAAAGAAATAATGCTGAAATGGAAGAATTGTCAAACTCAACAACAAATCGCTAACGCACAAATCCTGAACAACAACGGCGCATCCCCGTCATCTTCCGAGAAGAGAAAACCTAACCAAGCTCGATTGTGAACGACGAAATGCGCTATCAAATAATCTCCAGTGACGGCCAGCTCAGACTACACAGATAAATGGGGCATGATACAAAGATCTTAACTATCTTATTGGAAAAGAGGCTTTGAATGTAACCGATAGTAATGAAATCCCAGATAATGTCAGAATCTTTGGTTCCAAATGAGTTGACACGATTAAAAACGAAGATACACCATAAAGGGATTTGCAATGGCTAGACTAGTTGTACAAGCGTTTGGTGACTCATAAAATGTCAAGTTCTAACTCAGTCTCCAAAGATACAACGTCCTGGTCAGAGAATTCTACTATCAATTACTGTATGTATAATTAATAATAAAACTTCCATGTTCGACCACCAATGGAGTTAGGTCTTCAAGGAAAGATGCTAAAAATTGGGAAACCTTTGTTTGACATACCAGAGGCTGGAAACCATTAGTTTCAAACCTATCACAGACATCATATTGATATACCTCATATGATATCATATACTCGTGATAATTGCTCAATATTTGTTAATATGCCTGATGATGGATTTGAGATTTGATTTGATCGGATTATAAACTGATAATACGCATATATTAGCTAATCAAAAATTTACAGAAAGGGAAGAGCAAAACCTGATATTTATTTCAAAAAAAAAGAGGTGGATTAACTTTAATTAATCCGCTCAAATTAAGAAAATCGAGATTTAGTTTATTGATCTACGTCATTGAATCTGCCAAATTACGTCTCGTATTACGCCTGAAATTGAACTGCACTCCTCAAGTGCGCACTGATTATTTCACAAAACCTCTGGATGAATAGAAGGCTATGAGTAGCATCCAAAAGTTGGACCTGGGGAATCGAGTAACTAAATGAATTCAAGGCACTCCTAGCGAGTACATTCGGATTGTATGACTGTGAGAGACAAAGTATGTGAACCATCAAAGTCAATGTATTTAAAAGGATGAGAGGGTGTCGGACCTACTCTATTGTCAAGCTTCACATCCACCCACTAGTGTGTAATACATATTCAATGTATCGACGACTTCTAAAACTACCATTGGAGCATTTCTTTCCATATATCTCATCTCTTCCCAAATGACAATTATCACCATTTTCTTTTCTTTTTCTTTGGCCATAGTAAGGCAGAGAGAAATCTTTCCCCTCGCAGGAAAAGGGGCCATTCAATAAGAGCCGAAAGTAGGTTGCTAGGAGACGCGGGGCGTGTAACTGCTGAGTCATCGAACGCCTCTTCTCACTATTAGTTGCCTGTAAACAGGCAAGACCGTTTCTCTGAATGCCCTACCTGCTATGAGCGCGCATTTCTCGCGTTCGGGATGACGTGGCAATGTCGCGGAGTTTTTCATCATCTATCTATATGTGAAGGAAACAGCTACATACCTGCCTTAACTACAATAATACTTCTTTGTAATCAGCCGTCTTTTAAATTTGCTAGGAATTGATTTCTTCAGTTCAAAAATGAATTCCTTTGTGATGCAAACAATGAAAAATATATAATTCAAATAACCAAAACCCGTTATTTCTTGTTTGTAACTTTTTCTTATTCAAAATGTTTGTTCTTTAGAGGAATTGCTTTTCTAGGATCCATAGGATTGTGAGTGATAAAGATGAATGAATTGAAAATCTACCGAGGGAAGTGTTGCAGAGTCAGCGGCAAAGTGTAATTATCAAAAACTTTTACACTTTTTATATATCTTATTATCATTAATAAAAGTCTAATATCTCTTCTCTACTATTCAATCTAGTTCATCTATTCTAACTTATAGTCATCAACCTACTCAAACAAAGTTCCAAAGATATGTTACAAAATTTCCATCTCGCCTTCATCTTACGAGCCCATAATTCCAATCACCATCATGCACTGATAATTATTTTGCTAGCATTAATAAGTTTGTTTTTAGTTTTACAAATTTCTCTCTCTGTAAGCTTTACCACATTTTCTTAGGTATGTAAAACTCACCGACTCTGACCTTTTTAAACGGACCACGTCATTATCACTATCATCAATTTCGCCATAGTTTTCATAAATCAATGTTCTTTCTCAAATTGTAGGCCATACGAACTTCGCGCACGAATACGATGGCCAAAGTAGTAGAAGATAATAGGAATTGGTACCAGAATAGTAGCAATACAACCAAGAATAGTGCAGCTCCAATTGATGCCAAGGGTATTAAATAGAGTTCGTGAAAAAAGCGGAAAAATGGCACCGGCTAAAAATCGTAAAAGTGAGTTCGCAGCTAGGGCTGAAGCAGCATACATAATGTAAGCGTCGATAATATAATTTAGTGATTGAATGAAAATAATAAGGAGGCCAAACCCCGTTAGTAGACCCGATAGTGTGGGTATAATCCAATGAATAGATGATGTGTGGCCCGACCATGCGAACCAGAAAACACCTATTGCGAAAGCAACGCTGCCTACCATCATTGGAGGGAGACGCCATTCAGGAACAGTGACATTTTTATTTGCCATTAATTTTCGATTGTATGAAGGTTGAACGAGAACGACAAAAATACCCGCTATGATAACACCCGTGATCATTCCAAAATAGGGAAGTCCACTGATCCCTGGCGGCATACCGTGTATACCTTGAAATACCACAGGATAGGCTGTTAAGAAAAGGTACAAAAGTCCATAGATAAATGACATGTAAACCGATATAAGAAAAATAATCGGCTCTTTGAAAAGCATTTGTATAGGGCGTGAGAAATAACCGGAAAATAATTCCCATAAATTCATCTCGATTTCCTCGTGTTTTGCATGAATCGCCCAGTTGCGAGTCTTTTGTCGAATCTTTGCTGCTTTCGCAGCAAGAATAGCAGGAGCAAAACTTTCTTCAAGAAAGAAAAGATTGATGAAAAAACAAGTGATACCTAATATGGCGGCCAACCACTGTATCCATCTCCATCCCAATGAGCTGTTTGTAATGAAGCCTCCTATAACAGGTGCAATTAGGGGACCGATAAAGACTACCATTGCGAATATAGTCATTGCAATACCTCGCGTTCGATTGTCGTATATGTCAACAAAAACTGCGCCAACAACGGCCAAAGGAGCTGCTCCAAATATTCCTAAAATTTTGATTAAATTTTAAATTTGTAAACAAGAATCGTACTCACCACCCCAGAAGCGACAAAGTAAAATTGTTTGAAGATCCTTGGCCACAGCTGTGCCAACCTGAAAGATAGAGAACCCTAATCCGGACCAAACAATAATTAATCGTCTACCCTTCAGCTCACTTATTGGTGCCCAGAAAATAGGCCCAAAGGCAAACCCTAGAACAAAAAGTGAGAGGCCTAGAATGCCTACCTCAGTCGAAACATTATACTGATTAGCTACAGCAGAGATTGCTGTTGAAAAGATTGACGAAGTGAAAACTGATATCATAGTGGTGACAGCAAGCATGGCAGTAGTCAGAACTCTATCAACATTATTAGCGATTTAAGTCAAGAGAACAAATTACGTACTTTTTTTTCATAGGCCAATTTTGAGCGTGTATAGGGTCATCTGGTCCATCGAAATCAACGAGGTAAAGATTAGGGTCTGGCAACGGTGGCGGGTACCATTTTACATGACCACTTTCAGGCAAAGAGTCTTTGCTTTCTCTGCCTTGAATAGTTACACTACTATCATTTTTGTTACAGTCATGACCTGGCAGGACTTGGGATCTAACAGAGGCATAAAGGTTTCTCTGAAGATCGTCATGTGAAGAGGATCTGCTCACAGGAACGCTCCTTACTGATGTTGTTGCAGAGACATTGGTGACAGTGACGGTTGAGCTTGAGGAGACACGACCTAACTTAGGTTTTCCATGAGTATAAGCAGATGGGTCGAAGGAGATAGAATGATTAGCGTCATATTCGTGGTTTGAGATAGCTTGGTGAGGGCGAGTAGTGTCCATAGGAGTTGAGAGTAATGTGGGGAAGAAGCGGCGGCTGATAATGATTGAATTCTGTCTTATTTTCTAAATAAGCCAGCAAAGAATTGTTTGAAAATCTTACTCAGTTCCGTTACATTAAATCTTTGGGGGAAAATAATAAAGATTGATTAGATTGTGGCAAAGATTGAAGGGGAAGTCTGAGTGCTTATAAAGGAAGACAATTGCACTCCAATCCATCCGAATATCAAGATCTTACGCCTTTTCACACGCTGATAACCCGAAGCTTCTTGGTAGATGACAAATTGAGCGACTCTGGTCCTCGCAGTTAATGGCCCCGCCTGGCTGGTGTCTATTTGAACAGGGCAAATCTGAGTTGTAGGGTGTTTGAGTCAATTGAACCGGCTTGTAGCCAGTAAAACGTAAAAATAGCATAGTAAAGATAGAAGTCTCCAGAGCAATAGGCAGTGTGTGGGCTTCAAGGTGGAAGGTTTGCATTCAAGTCGAGGTCCTAATATTGATCCTTTATCGGTCATCACAAGCCAGCCAAGTCGGAGGGGAGAAAACCGCTAGACGAGCATACAAGGGTGCAGGGATATGACAGCAGCCGGACCCCGGCGCTTTTTTGAAAGGCTCGGCAAACAGAACGTGAGGCAGCTGGCTTAGAAGATTGCTGTTGGGTATCTGCGGTTTAAGCTTTTACTTTTTTTATCAAGCGAAAGAAAGTTCCAGGAAAGACCATGTCATAATCTAGAAAATTGGGATAATATTCTCGAGGTGAAGTCTGCGCTTTCTTCGGCCAAGATGAGCTGTAGGATTATCTTCTCTACACAATTGATTGGGGTGAAGTGGGCTTTGGCCGAACCTTCTGAGTGAGGAAGGCATTCAGAGCGCAACTCTATACTCAAGAAGCGTGACCAGCGACCGTGATTGAGTTCCTTTCCAACTCAATTTTGTTATCTTGTTATCTTACACACCACAGGCCTCGGGAGAAAGCTGTTTATACACTTGTCACGTATTCAAATAAAACTTTGGCAATCTGTTTGTCACTTGTATGTTGCTTGTCACTCACCCACTCTCTCACTGTAGCCACTATCCCTCGCTTAATTCTGCTGCTGATTCGTGGTTGTAAATGTGTGCCTTTTAAGTATTTTCGGGGCTTGAGATCTATAAAACGACTGTTACTATTTCATGCCATCTTTCGAGAGGTCGTGTAAAGCCGACTGGGAGTATTTATTAAGAATAGTGAGTAAGTGGAGTCCTTGGATGCATTGGTTCCTAGGTCGAAGCTGCGAATCATCCGTGAAATTAGTTTATATTCCCTCTAGAATTGAAATAATTCCCAGTAACCTTCCTCCCTCACGCTCCATAATTTTCCATGAACGTTAATAAGCACTTGGCAAACTCATCTCGCCAAAAACTAGCGTATCCCAAGAAACGTGCCTGTGGAATACAATGCGGAGCTTTTGTTGAAGCAGATACATTCATTCACGAGATGTCAATGACAAACTCAATTGCTGAGTTCATCCTATGCCAACCGGGCTTTATGGAATATGCCAATTTTATTAGTATTTCTAGTCCCAAATAAAGCTTCATTTGTCCACAAAAGCCATTCCTCTATCTATTTTTTGAAGTTCCACGATCCAAGGATACAAGTCCTCATGAATCTAGCCTTTGTAAGGTTCTCACAAAATTGGGAACTTGGCGAAGCTTAGGCCTGAAGATCCAATCCAGGAAGCCTAGTATTATCTATTTAAACCAAAAATTGCTTGCTTCGTTTGCCCAAGTCTTACTATTTATATTATATTACCTCCAGCGCCCATCCGTCGTTTCTATGGAGACCACTGTAGGGATTAACTCCAACTCGGTCGGTATGACCCGAGACGCTGAGTTACCGAATAGTGAGCTGCGTCTTGGTTAAGGGGGTGCTATTCATTTTTTATTCCTACTTAAGTTCATCTAAAAAACAGTTTCTCTAATGATATACGTTTGGCCTTTTTCGATCAAAGATTTTGTCAACGAGCAAGTGGATAAACATTCCTTGAATTTATCCCAATACACGCTCTGAGTTATTCAAAGAACCTTCATCATCATCATCATCATCATCATCATCATCATCATCATCATTGTGACGGCTTCGTCAAATTCCTGTAAGTAGTAGTAGAATAGCTGATCTTCATTAATAAATGATAATTTTACATTTTTGGCCAGTTAGCGATGTGGTTAAATCTATTCACCCTGCAACGGTTAATCATATCAGCAAATCGATATTTCCGTTGTTCTTGCACCTCCTGATGCCAGAAGGTGTGGAGCAGAAACTTTACCAGAAAAACAGCAAGCCAACTTCCATCCATTCTAGAAAGCGCCATGAGAATCTCTGCATTGAATTTTACGTATTTCTGTCATTTGAATAAAGGATGAGTGATTTGTTGACAGCTCACGAGCAATTAATAAAATAGCATACTTGAAGCTCCGTTAACCAACTAAATTCTATTTTCCTTGCCAAGCCATTTTTATAAGGGTCCACTGGAAGAGAAGTGAGGGACCAGCTGCCCGCGCAGGAGCAGAAGGAGACATGAGACATCCTCCTCGAGCAATTGGCCTGTCTGTCTGTCTGTTTGTTTGTTTGTTAGCTTCATAACTTATGACTTCCTGCATCCCCCGCATTGTTCTGTCTGCATCCCCCGCATTCTCATAATTGCCCGGGCAAGGAAGAGAAAGGAAGAAAATAAAAATCGCTTTGAAAGTTTAAGTTTTTCAAGGGAAAAAGTATATTTGGTTGGCCCTCAGATTTTGTGTTTATCAAGCCCTCAGCCTATCCCTGCTTTACCCCTGTTTTTCAAATCCCAGCCATTCAGAATTAAATCCTGGTCATCCCTCATCACCCCAGTTGCATGTTACCCAGGGAACGCAGTATCTACAACCAAATCACTTCATAAACAAAGCCTTACAGAAAATCTACATATACTCCAGTATATATTTCAACCTTCAACCTTCAACCTTCTACCTACTACTTATCTCAACTTTGAACCACAATTTTCAGTTTAGTTAGAGCTATTCGCTCAGATTATTCTATAAATACCTATTTCACCTCACTCAACGAGAGAAAAGAAGCTATAGGATTACGGCAACGCTGGAGAACTCACTAATACTCAATACGAATGACTATGATAAACATGAGTGCTTAGTCCAGACAGGAGATAGGTTACCTATTCCACCTCTAGAAACGCCAGATTTTGCAAATCTACTATTGACTTATATCTTCCCCATCGGCAGCAAATTTCCATAAATTCCAGAAATATTCTGGTCCGGAATCCAGTGATAGCGCCAACACATGGTAGGTAGGCCCATGGTTTAACACGCTGTTACTCTTCTTCCTTTAAATTAGTTGACCAACACATCTACAATAAAAAAGCAACTATAAAACTTTCATCAATGTCAGTGGCTACAACTCCGAGATATGTCCTCGAAGAAAACAGCTGTTCAATCCTGAGCAGCATAAAATTAGAGATTTACACATGAAGAAAATCGTCAATCTTCACAAACTAGCTTCAAATAGCTTCTACGTCAAGTGGTAGTGCCTTTGTGATACTGGTAGAATATCTGGTCGGGCGGTGGTCTGTAAGATGACTGAGTGGATATGTGTCTTAATTTTTTTATAATCGGCCCTCAGAAATAGCTTTTATCCTACCGCTGTTCTATTATATCTTCAAATGATATAACAGTAATAAGTTCGCAGGTAATTTTCTAGTAGCTAGTTTTTGTTCTCCGATTCCCCACCCTTGTAGCTAAGCTTGAGTACCGATTTCGTCTGGCGGTGAGCATAAGTTTTGTCATCACCGTATTTTTAAAATGGAATCGGTCTTTGTACTACGCTCCCCCCGGTAACTGGTGATATCCATCCTTGAAAAGGTTCCAGCGTAATCCATGACATACTAGTGACATGCTATATCCCTGTAATCACTTACTTAGCGCTTCTAAGGGGGAATAGACTATTTAATCCATGTTAGAGCTGCATTTGTGAAAATTTATGAACATTCAAGTCAGCAAAACAATCAAATCATTTACTCCTAAAACCGAGCAGTATTACACAGCATGAACTTAAAACGCGATAAGAGATCCAATATAACCTTGTCAATAGTTTATTTTATATTATAGCAGAAAAAGCTGGTCTCATACCACGGTTATATACAATGGAACAACCTTTTTCAACGTTAACTTAACGTTAAGAAAGTATAAATCGTTAAGCGAGCATTAATTGAGCCTAAATATCATCGTTCCTTCTG